>VYZP01054933.1:57280-92839 GCA_013400635.1 Hypocryptadius cinnamomeus
GACTGGGAGACCTCGCCCTAGTATTTAAGGTGAGAGCTGATGACTCATAACCAAAATAAGAAATGAAGTGCCACTCCTTATACCTCTCCCCATTTGCTAGGAAAGCAGTAGGAATTGCATCATCACTCATTGCAGAGAGAAGCATGATGGCTATGGGGGGCAGCCCTCTGCAAATAGTGAAAACCTTGAGGACTTCTTAAATTAAAAATAATCCCATGGCCTGAGTGGTACCAGGTTTGGAGACTCATAAAAGACTACCCAGGGAACAGCAGTCTTGAGGAGGCTGGCAAAACCAGACAGACCTGTGGTGGTTTGGTCATTCGTGGGTTAGAACCAGAGTGTGTCTCATCCACCTCGCCCTTCCCAGTGAAAGTGAGCAGAGGGAGAGCTGCACGTCCTAATGAGATAATGACAGGACAGTCCCACACCCGACCCAAATCCCTGACAGAAATCAGCCTGTGCTGGGAAGAATGACAGAGGATGCTCTTTTGGGTGAGTCTTTCACTTTTTTGCAATACAGTTCCTAAGTTACAACTCAGTCATGGTGACAAATGTTTTGTGATGCCTAAATATAACAATGTTGTACATTTTTGCCATCATACATATTCTTACTGAAATGGTTATTTGGCAGGTCTGAGATCAGATGCAGTCTATAGATATTATGTGAAATCTCTAGAAGTTTCCAGGCCAAATTCATTTAAGATAAATAGCTATGTATTGACATACAAAATTTTCAGAAATTGAGATTAATGTCAAAGAAATTTGGTACTTTATATGCATATAAGTCATGGGTTTAAAAACAAAAACAGTTGAGAAAATGTCCCTACCTCTGCTCTCCTCCAAAAGTACCTAAACCATCTGGTTTACTTGGGATGTCTTTTTCCTCCTTCATTATTAAAATATTTAACTCAAGTTTTAGACAAAAATAGAAGCATTTGAAGAATGTAATCACTTGTTGTTTTCTTCCAAGAAAATCTGCAGAACCTACTTCACTGAACTTTGCACAAATTCACAGCTAACTTTGACTGACATTGAATGATGGTTTTTTTAATATTCCTCTGTGATGAAAGTCTCTTCTCTTGAAAAAATTACCCAGCTGTATTTCTGGTCTTTGTCTCAGGTGTTAACAGCCAGACACTAGCACCTTGTTTTCAATTTTTCCTGTCTTGGAGACACTACTAACATTTAGGTTTTTCTTTTACTGGCAGTAGCTACAATGGTCTGGGCTTTAATCACCAGCAGCTGTAGAAATGAGAATAGGATTGGAAAAGCAAACGTTGTCCCCTTGAAGATCAGTTCAATTCACATCTGCATGTGCACTTTTTTCCTAGTATTACACTCCAATTTAGTAAGGTTCTGTATACCTTGGGAACTCATTCTTGGCTCTCTTCCCACCTTTGAGTAAAAATCATGTTTAAAATACTTATTGTGCTGGGAATGGTGATGTGAACTGGGAAGAATATCTTTTGTCTGGCTTATTTCAAAGTAAAATTATACAGAATTTAGCTTATTGTTTTGCAGAGCCATAAACCTCCACAAAACTCCTTCTGAAATTAACCAGACTAGTTGTGCTAGCCAAGCCAAACGGATACAGGAGTCTAACAAAAATCCAGCTTGGTGTGATATTTAATATCCAGCTTTCCATGCTGTAGCTCGATGGTAGAACATAGAGGGGATTTCCAGTCTCTGGACCATGGAAAAATCTATCACTTCCTGATGTCCATCTCACCCTTCTGGCAGAAGATACTGGAGCAGGGTGGCAGAAGGGACCACCCCAGTTCACAGCACACAGTGTACTCATTCCAACATCTATTGATTTCAATTTATGTTAACATGCTGGGCTGTGAGTTGCAGCAGGAGGCATCTCTGGTTCATGACTCCTGTCGGGTTCAGAAGAGCTGAGGTTATCACCTCAGAAGTAACCTCTTTAGCCACCGAAGTTGAAGCTGATTCAATCATGAATCAGTGCCCTTAATTAATTCTCCTTTATAAAAGCCCAAAGCAATCATACTGTTGTCAATGCAAAATGTCCCAGATGAGAGTTTGATTGTTTCCTCAATATAAATAAAAGAAGTAGTTAAAAAGCTAAAAACCAAATGGCTCCTTGGAGAAAGGGATTGGGTCATTAATATATCACACACATATGTCAAAAATCTTGTGTTAAAAATTTAACCTCACAGCTTCTTAGGACAAAAAAAATTACTAGTCTGAAAGAATTACTTACCTTCTCAGTATTCCTTCACACCAAATTGCATTGGTTGAAATGTAAGAATGCATTTTAAGTATGAAAAATTGTGCTCCCAATAAGTTCAAGTACACTCCCATATTTTTAGGCATTGAGGTTTCCTTTCTCTAAAATAAAACAACAACTCACCTCACAAGTTGGCCATAAATAGCTCATGAATATCACTGCTACCTACCAACTCTCCCCAGTTTACATCTAAATAAAGAAATCTGTCTTTTCTGTAGGTCTATGTATAGAGTAATCTCTCTTACTATCTGGGTAGATCTCTCTACTTGGCGTAGTCTTATTTATTCTCAATCCTGCATGTTTGAGACCTGTGAAGAGATATGCAAATTATGAAGGGCTGTATAAAGTTTTGGTAGAGACTAAATTCTGGAGACTGCTGTGGTTAGGTCAATATTGTTTTACTATTCAGTGCAGCCATATTAAAAAAGGTTGTAAAGGAGAAGTGCTATTCCAGGAAAAAATTTTCTTACTTTGGTCCTCGGATGTCCTTACACCCCCCGTGGCCTCGTTAGAATTGGTCTGCAACTATTTCAGTGTGCAAGGGCTTGGTGCAGGAAAGGGTTGATGGAGGTATAAGCTGGAAGAACTGATCACAATGAACAGGAAAAAGCTCTCACCCCAACCTGTCCCAAGGGACCACACCAGAGAGGAAAGCCAGGAGCACAGGTCAATGGGGTTGCACTGAATCGTGTCTACAGTGCTCTGGGCTTCAGTCCTTGGCAGCAGATTGGCTGTGTCAAAATACATAATTGTGGGCCTCCCCAGTCTGTCCAGTGCCCTCACCACACATGCATGAAAGAGACACTTCCATTCCAGGTGCCCACAGGGACAGGATGCACAGCCAGCCACCAGCATGGCACAAAAGCAGCCTGCTTCTTCAGGGAATATTGTGTGGCATGAGGAGCTGTGGAGGCACTGCAGAGCACAAACCCCAGTGAACTACTGTGTGCCCAACCTCAGTTTAGGGAACAAACTTTGATGTAATCCAAGTTCTTTTGTCTCTGGTGTGATGCCTGGAAGTGAAGCTGTCTGCTCTGTATGGGCTTGATCTCCATGAATGGGTGCAGTAGCAAATGTGTCTGAGGGTGGGGGCAGCTGGAGAAACTGAGCCTAGGACCAGAACGGAGGCAAGCAGGTGCATGGCCCAGATGCACAGTCAGAGACAGCAGCTTCACTGCTGTGGGTTGATTCCCACAAATATCTACAGGCTCCCTGGCACGTAGCAAGCAAGTGATAGTAAAGCAAACTAACTGCTGTTTGAAATCTGATTTGTAGCTTTTTTTTTCTTTCTCTCTTTCGTTTTGTTTAATAACTGCGCTTCACTATGACACCTGGGAATATTCATCTTGATAATGATTAGGGCATAAAACCTCTGGCAGCAGGATTCTGCAAAAGAAGGTGGGGGCAACCCAGTTCTCATGCAGCAGCCTCACAAACCTGGGTTTCATATAGCATAGCTGGATGTTTGAATGAAAGCAAAATAATTCTTCAGGTTCAATCTAGGGCATATTTAATCGTCTTTGGAAGTAACAACACAAAATAAGCCAGTGTGCTTTTAAAGAGAAATCTAATAGAAGTAGATGAGCACATGCCAGCCAGCCCTGCTGAACCTGGCCACTGCTGTGCTCCACAAACAGATTTTGTCCTGGGAGAGTGGCCGGGAGCACGACTGTGCCTGTTAGCTGTGAGCAGAACCCCTGCTGAGACACAGCTAACAGGTTGTGGCAAACAGAGCTAGCAGGGAAAAGGTTTAACAGTGCTCAAACTGGGAGGGGAAAATCTCCTGTGAAACAGCCTCAGCCTGGGTCACCTGTAATAAATGAGTGGGTTCATCAGCAGGCTTCTCCCACAGAGGCAGGGCACTGGAGTCAGTGCCACTCTCCTTCTGTGCTGGATTTTCACCATTTATAGAATCCAAACAGAAACATTTTTGGCTGTCAGCCTGTCACAAGGCTGGGACCTGCCAGGGGACAGGGTAACCCAAAGCCTGGGGCAGACCCTGTCCAGTGTTCAACTGTGGGGCAGTGATGATCTGGGGACACCTACCAAAACATACAGGGAGAGCTGGCAGGGATGGCATTAGCAATTGGAAAAGCAATGTTTGGGGTTTTTTCCACTATTTAAATACAAGCTGTTAGAATCTGGCAGGTTTTCACAGAATGTAGTTACATGCACTTAGGTGACAACTGCATTTTAAGCCTCTGCTTTCCTTGCAGTAAAGCCACCACTGAAAACCTGAGCCCAGAGCCAGTACAGAGGGAGCCACCAGTGCTGAGCAGTTTCTCCCTGAGGAGGGCAGGTGGGGCTGCCAGGGAGCAGCTGTGAAGATCCCTCTGCAGAACCACTGCCATGTCCCCATGTGAGAAGAGGGAGACTGGGGAGCAGCCACAGCTTTGGCACAGCTCAGCTGAGATGCTGAGGTTGGAGTCACCAGCACCCAAGTCTAGGGACAGGGAATGGAGTGAGAAGCTTGAGAGCATGATGGAGTCCCACATCCAAGGGACATCCATGGACTTTGCCAGGGTTCCAGCACTTTGGAGATGGGGAGCCCAGGCCATGGGCTGCTTTCCAGGAGATAACAGCCCCAGGCACCAGCTGCTCCCCAGGGATGTGTGTGTGTGCAGGTCCTGGTGGGTGAGTTTGGGCACCTTGGCCTCCAAGGGCCACTGGTCACATAAGCACAGTCAACAGCAGAGAGCTTTTATAAACTATTTACATAAAGGGCAGATACAGGCTGTGTAGGGCATGGGTGAAATGCTTCCCCGTATAAACTTCTTTCTCAAGGGAAGAGAGGGGCAGCCATTTGCAAAGTGAGGTCTGCTAAGCTCCATCTAAGAGAAAAACAGTAATTCTAGCTGGGCAATGCAGACAGGATGCCAATTTTCTTTTTTTTCATGGGTTAAAATGGAGCCAGTTGCAACAAACAACGCTGTAGATTTATTCAGCTGCAGAACTGGCACACAGCAGGTGCCTTGGAGGGACACAGGGAAGGAGCAGAGGAAAAATGAAAAAGGCTGATGAGAGTGAGCAGCCTGGGAGAAACCTCTGGAAGGTTTGGGCATGCAGGCGGCTGCACTCATGCTTTATGTCACTGCAGAACATTAAATGAGCACTTAAAAAGATAATTAGCACCTTTTCATTGGACCAGAAATCAAAGGTGTAATTTACCAGAAGTCAGTGAACAATGTAAGAGATCTAATTTAATCACATTGTGTAGCATAGCCAGGGTGAGAAATCAGAAGCCCATCCTGGCTGAACAGCTGCATGTACAGCAAATGTGCCCCCAACAGGACAGTGCCACCAGCAGCAGAGCCACAGCTGCTGCAGGTGGTGAGGCCACACAGGGTATTTGTGCTATTTGAATTCTACTGCATCATTTTAATTATTTCACAGTAAAAGCAGAGGGTATGCTATATATAGATGAAAATGCTCTTGTCTAGAAGAGGTGGCAATTTGTTGCCAAGGTTGGCGTGACAGTTCAGATGTTCTCTTCCACAGCCTCTACACAGGCTGACAAGATCAGCCACTCCAAAGTTCAGGAAGATGAGGAGGAAATGGAGGTTTTGTTTTAGCAGCATAGATGAAAGGTGATCTTTCAATATTCAGATTTCAGTTTAGATCTGTACTGCCCAGTCTTGCCTTAAGGCTTTGGAACAGGTGATTCAGCTTCCTTCTACTTTTGGTATCAAATGAAGTGTTCAAAAGATCAATAAAAGAAAAAAACACTATTAAATTTTAAGTACCATATAAAGAAACTCAGCTTTAACTCAGTTATTTTTCAAGCCACAGCTACAGCACAAGGCATATTACCTTTATTGGGATTTCTTAAATAAAAATGTTAACTGTATGCACAGTTGTAAAATCAAGCTGTTAGCTGACTAACAAAGCTGCAGTACAGCAAATCATATTCAACATTACACCACTTAATGAGGATTAAACTTCGTCCCCTGAACACAACTGCGTTTCCCAGATTTCGCTTTTTTTTTTTTCCTTTTTTTTTTCCCTTGGTAAATCTTTATGTGTGTTTCCATGGCAGCATAGAAAACCTGGAAGTCCTAAGCATGGTGGCCAGGACTCTAGATTAAAATGGCTAACCATACTGGCCACCTTTTGATAAACACAGGCAGATCCCTGCCTTCATCCTTCCCAGAGGTTCCCAGATGCATCTGAGAAGGAGCCGAAAGGCAAGGCAGGGCTGTTTGTATCCATGTGCAGTTCCTCTGTCAGTGATCACAGTGAGGCCAGCAGAAGGTAACAAACCTGAAAGGGATGTGGCCTTCACTGAACATGTCAAGAGAACAGTTTCTGATGATTTAAATGATAGCCCTGACAGGAAGACCTGACCTCACTTTCTTAGAGTTGTAACCTCAAAAGAACCCACGTGTGTAATAACCATAACATAATGGGACTACACAAAACAAAATTTCAAATTCTCAGCTTCTATTTTATCTATGATTTAGCTCCTGTGGAAGTGTAGGTGACTGAGAATATTCCAGACAAACAGTAATCATTGCAATTCAAGAAAACTGACAAAGCAGTAATCAAAGTAGTAAGCTGGCAATCCCTAGGAAATATGGGTTTCTCAAGGAAAATTCAAGCAAGAAAAATGTTTCTTTACTGCAAAACATTCACTCAAATAATATATTACCTCGCTCCTAATTATTATGTCTAATTATAGATTGGCCTAAGCACATTGGCAAGGGAAATATGTTGTAAAATGTATGTTGAAATATTACTGTGCTATTGTTGAATCAGCTCCTGGGACATGAGGCATTAAGTATGAGAATCTGGTTCATTTCAGTGTTTTTATGTTGCTTAACCACACTGTTAAGATGTATTCTTGCAAACTTCTCCTTGCTAGTTAAATTTAGCTTCTCTGTTCTCCAGGTGCAATCTGATAACTCCTAGAGAACTGTCTTCCCCATTCTTGCACTTCTCCTCTACCAGACATTTGTTTCCCCAACTGGCCTTATTTATTTTATATATATTTTTTAAATCTATACTATAAACATTGATAGTTTCAAGTTTCACTATAAAACTGCCTGTGTTATTTCTTGCTGTGTACTGCAGCCTGGTATCACTATCATGCAAGCCCTACTATTCCTGTGTATGTTTTGTACCCTTTGTCAGTGCATGTGATGCACTGTCCCCTACACTGTAGATTATCACTAAACAATATCCTGCAAACCACCTGAGAGACTTGCACCTTGAAGCTGAGCACACGTTAAATGAATTAGGATATTTTGCCACAGGGAAAAGATATTTGGACATAAAGTACAGAAAAGAAAGCCCTGGAATGAAAGAACTATTTTTTACTATATTGGTCTCTGTGCTGGTAACAGCAGAAAGTCAGACATAGGCACTGTGTTTCAGCACCCACATAAAACATATAATGGCCTTCTTTAAAAAAAAATAAATTAAAAAGCAGTGATTAAATGTTAAAATAAATCATTCAAGGATTTTGTTAATAAAATGGGGGAAAGGCCCCTAAATCATTGCATTTATTAACTTGTGACCACCATTTTTAAAGCAATGCCCTTAAAACTCCTCTTAGATTAGTAATCTCTGAGAGAGTTTAAAGCAATTACACAAAAAAGTTACTTAAAATAACCATTTTACAGTCATATGGTGACCTGCAATGCAATTCCTGTTTCTTTTTCTCTGAATTATGATTACATACTGCACTTGATGACTGTACCAGAATATTCCCAGAAAAGCCTTATACTGTGAAGGGTTGGGTAAGGATGAGCCAGTAGGCCACATGTGATCAACATGACAAGTTCTTTAATATAAACCTTTTTGAGTACTTAACAGTCTGAATTTTTATCAAAAACCACAAGCATACTTGCATATGGAAAAATAATATAAATCAAACAAGCAGATTACAGTACTATTGATGTCCCCAGTCTTGGGACATACAAAGAATAGAGGTTAAAACTATTATTAGAAATGTAAGAAAACACCTTGATTTTGCTGTTTACACAAACCACACAGATCTGCACAGTATGGCTGCTGGTTTATGTGGAAAGAGAAAGGAAAATCTCGGTTAAATTCAGGTTGTTTAGTCTGAATACGGTGAAAAAGTCTGAGGGAGTGTGTTCTGTCCTTGGAAAATCTGCTTTTATCTCTTTATGAAAACACTGGATCTCTCCATTATAAAGGACCCTGATGGTGTTCTCTCCTGCCTCAGCTTCATACTAAAATGTCTTGAAGTTCAAATACTCTGTGATGGACTTTAATTGATTTCCAGTCAAGACTTCTTAAATCATGTTTCTGAAACATCCACTTATTATTGGCAGGCTCTTTTCCCCATTTTAACTAGTCTGTGGTTCTTCAGTTCTACAGAACAGGAAGCAAAATATATTTACATCCAAGAGTTACCTGAGGCAAAAGAAAGCAGAGGACAAAGCCAGTTGCAGTGGAGCCAGCACACTATGGCTGTGATCTCTGAAGTGCTGCAGCCGAAGAGGCTGGCAGGTGCCTCTAAATATAGGCACGAATATTAAAATGTTAAAAGTACAATACACAGAAAGCAAAGAGAGGAAAATTACAAGTTTCAAAGAGTGCCTTTCTCTTTTTCCCTTGTACATGCTGCAGCCACAGCAGTCTGGCCACGGGTCTATTTGATATTTGTAAAGTTCAATTCGGTCACACACCACAGAAACACTGAAGACAAAAACCCCCACACAAAACCTGTTCAAATGGTCTGCTGGGTGGTACTTAAGGCAGATGAGCATTGCATGTAATGATGGCTTTGGGTCTTCTCCTGGGGACCCGGGTCAGACCTCTTCTTACATTAAAGAAGAATATTGTCCCCAAGTCCATGGTCTGTGAATTGGACCCTTAGATGTCAGTGCAGTTAAAATTTTCAAAGGGAAAGGACTCTGGGGTGAAGAGCATTTATTAAACCTCTTAGGTTCTACATTCTGATAAAGAACAAATCTTCAATGTAATAAAAAAATAGTTCAATCTTTTAAAAATATATACCAGCACAATCTTACTTAGAAGTTCAGCATATTAGCTGCTTAAATGGATTCCACTAGCCCTCCATACGTTTGTCCAAAATTTCCAAAACTTGCCCACCCAAGCAGCAAGTTAGGCTGCATACTGAGGAAATGTTATTATGCTGTTGCACTTTTCTAAGCTGCCAGCAAAAGTTTGTAAACCTAGTTTCCAGAGCAAACCCCTGGACAGAGGATGCTGTGTCCTGTTCAAAAAAATCCACATATTGCCTTCTCTTTAACAGAGAGAATCTGGAAATGGACATGACTTACAGCAAACTTCTTAATCTGTTTAACTATATTTTTCAGGAGGACTTCAAGGTCATAGCACACCTCCACCCATGCCTGAGAGTCAGGACTCGAGCAGTGAGGAAAGCTCTCATCCCAGCTCTCCCGGGCAGTGTGGCTGGGCACTGCTGCTGCCTTGGGGTGGCCCCTCTGTGTCCCGCAGCGAACGCTGAGATGCAGGCTGTGAACGTGTCTGTCTGCACGGCTCCAGGAGAGCTGCACAGTGAGCAGGGATGGGGGGAAACTTCCACGCTGCAGCTGTGCAGGCAGGAGGAGGAAAGGAACTGCTAGGAATGATCATAAAGTGGGATAAGAATTAGACTGTGGAGGTGGATGCTGTTGTCAGAGAGCCTGTAGTCCTGAGCAACTTTGGTTTGTGTGGGGCAGTTCATTTCTATGAGGTTCTCCCTTGCAAACAGGTAAAGCTTTGTGCATTTGGGTATTTTGGAAGTGCTTTACATTAGCTTAAATCCAGCACTGACTCTGCAGGGAGTATAAAGCTGACATTGATTTCCGATTGATGTCATTAATATTTTATCAAGCATCTCCTCACAGCCTCGCTTGCTCATTGCACCCCTACTTGTAGGGAGACTGATTTTTGAAAAGCAGGACCCTGCAGAGCAGGGACCACGACTGCTGTATGGACAGAGATGGCAGCACACATGTGGGGAGCTCTCCAGAACATGTTCAGTAAATCTCAGGGGAGCTCTGCTTCATGGCAAAGACACTCAGGAGACCTCATTCATGACTGGAGAATACATGGAAGAACACAAACTATCACAGTATAAACCAAGATTTTTTTTTCTGCAATAATGTCTTAGAGGGAGTTATGAGGTCATATTGTCCTCACCTTGCCTAGAGAAAACCTTTTGATCCCAGGATAGAGACTGATAGAACTGAGGGGCACTGCCTGCAGCAGGTAATGCATGTACTGTAGTCTCATGATTGTAACACACTTTGGAAGTCCTAGAAATGCTGGTCCAAAATAAACAGAAAATAAAGAAAATGAGAACAGGACCATCTCTGTTAAAGAGAAAGTAGAGCCTTTTCCCAAGCAGGAAATGATGTCCTTACATGAGCCCCAGCCAGAATGAAACTGCAGAATGAAGGTCTTATTTTGCAGATTTTACTTTTTTTTTCCTTTTCTTTTTTTACGCCATTCCAAAGACACCAGATGTTTAAAAAGGCAACCTAAAATTTTCAAAATGTTCTTCCTCACTATCATTTCTCAACATTTCAACTAGCCTAAAAAATAACAGTACTTTAGTGAAAGCTGTATCATGTGATTTTTTTCTTTTCTGGTTGAATACTTTTCAGTGAAATAGAGTGAAACCTGATGAAATGCAATAGCAAAATGCACATATTAGAATATTAAGTATATTTCATTTAGGAATCCTAATTTCATTTAAAAATCAGTATTGGTAGTTTTATTGTATTAAAAGAAATTAAGTAAACTGTTTCCTAAACTATATTTGTTTCCTAAAAGTACAGACAAATGCTATGCAAGAACTCCTTAACACTGAAATGAAAGCTGTCAGAGGAGACAAACTATCTTGAAATCACAAAATAACTTTTCTTATCTTATCAGACACCACCACACAGAGACTGTTTGAATTTTATACCGCTGTACTGCTGACAGTTTCCACAACTGTAGATCTTATGAGTGACAAGTACAGAGTCAGGCCAAAATTACAAAGGTAGCTGGAGACAGACCTTGATGCCTGGTAGCATTTAAAGAAATAAATGGTTTTGGTGTCTGACTCCCAGTGAGTTGATTTGTCATTTAAAGCAGGGAAGGAGGAAGGGACATGTTACAAGTTAGCAACCCACTAATCCTTCTGCGGTGACAGAACGGAGTTGAACAAACTGTCATAAAAATGTTACAGGTGAAATACAGGATTTCTGCCCTGGGGAACAAGGAGAGAGAGAATGAGACTTCTTTGTTGAATTGGGAAAGTACCAGGTCCCAGTGAAAATGAAGTTTTTGCCAGTTTTTCTGCTTTTATTTCAGAAACCTTTCTTATGCAGACTCCATCTCACACAGGTACTAACCTTGGTGTGAAGACAATGTAAAGATGCACCTTAAAAGAACTTAATAGGTTCATCCCAACACCACAGCTATTTATGATATGGTCAGCTTCTGCATGCACAAATGGTCATGTATAGTGACATGCTAAAGGAAGGTGACCCTACCCAAAATAAATTAAAATAAATCATGGGTAGAATGGACCTAGAGAACATGGCAGAATAATTCCTTGGTTTCATAGTTCATATATATGCAGTTCATTCCTGTATTATTTGAGGTTAAATTGAAGTCATTAAGTCAGATCCATATCTATTTGTTTCTATTCTGAATGTGGCCCAAATATATTTAAATTCTAAAAACTAAATATTGTGATAGCAAATATTTTCAGGAAACTGAACCTTGTAAGTGCAGGTAAAAGACTAGAAGAAGAAGAAGAAATCACTCTGAACAGTGCCAGACCCTTGATTCACTCAACAGCTGAAATGAAAAGTAATGGCAATGGAAACATCTGGGACAATAAATAGAAAACAAAAAAAATATTCATATTTCCTTTGCTTCATTTGGTCAAGATTAGAGTAAACTTGGGAAATGAAAGTGTTGCAGTGCCTGGGGACAGCATATACCAGGATGGCTTTGCACGTAGCATGCACATAGCATAATATGCAGAGAACTAACCAAAAGGGCTATTTATTTAAAATGAAATAGAGAAAATTAACCTATCCATTAATCATTGCAAGCACCGTGACTGTACAGGCTAAGTACCATGCTAAATGACTGTTTGCCTGCCTAAAAGTGCAACCACCATAATTTTAGCCCTGGTAGGATGCTGGAAGAGTGCATACTTCTTGCTTTCTTCTTGGAAAAGAGCTCTTATAATCTGCATTGGTTGCACTTTCCTACTTGGTAAATAACAGTGGCTCCAAAGGCTTTACAGCAGATGTACTTGAAAGGTATTCAGAGAGAGCTTGAAATTGCAGTTTGCTTTAGAACAGAAAAAATTGCCTTCCTTCCTGCCCTTAAACAAGCAGGAGCCTTTTCTACATTTCTGTTCCTTCATCCTCAAAGGTGGGAGACTGACCCTTGTCCTTACAGACCCTGCTCAGTCACTGTCATGGGGAGCTGGTGACTGCTGCTCCCCAAAACACTCAGGAGCACAGTGGTGCAAAGGAAAAAAACACTGAGCTATTGATGGTTTTTTTCTGCTTTCTGTGTTCCAATGGTTTAGAAAGCAGAACTAGAAGCACATGTTTATTTTTATCTATCTGTTGTGAAAGGCAGAAGCAGCCAAAGGAGTGATAGGAACTGTGATACCCTGGATGAAAGGGTGTATCAGAAATGGGGACTAACTTCTCTTTTGGATATGTGAACTATGTAACTGTCCAAGTAAAGGTATTTTTTTGGGGTGTGGGAGGGCTGGGAAGTGAAGACTGAGAACTTATACCTTTCTCGAAATACTCTACAAAACTCATTCTTTCTCCTTTATAAAGAGAGAATTAGAACTGATTAGAGCAGGATAATTTTTGGGGGAAAAAAATCCCCAAAAATTTTGGATTAACTTTCTACAGTAACTTTATTCTTCTGGTCCTAAAATCATTAGAAGTTTCACAGGGCATTGAAATACCTCTATATTTTTAATACCAATATTAATTAAATATTTTAAATTAGTATTTTCTGGTAAAAAAAGACAGGATCAGCTAAAAATTACCCACAAGGTTTTAACTGCCTCCATTCCTCCCTTCAGCTGTTAAGTCTGCTCGGCATCTCTCTTGGCAAAAGGCTTATTCCCGTTTTCCTCCCAGCCTGCCTGTGACACAGCAAATGTTCCGCCAAGAACAAATAACCGTGCACGGTGGTGGCTGCACGGGGCCAGTGTGGTACAAAAACATTTCTGTTACAGCCTAAGATTTGTCATGCCAGCATAAACCTTTGTGTGGAGAACTTTATCTGTGCTTAGTGTGAGCGTGTAAAGCAGACATAAGTAAATTAACCAGCACAAGACAAATGTCAGTGAAGTTAGTTTAAGAAATTTAAGCTGATCCAAAATGAAACATGCTCCCTTTGGACTTGCCTGCTGTAGGATATTTGTGTAGCAGATTTGCATCTTAATTTTAAAACCAAACTTAAATGTTACTTCCTATTTGGTTTTTCCTTTTGCCACAGACTTCAGCAGGCGGCAGAGAAACCCCCAGCAGCTGTGACAGTGCCTTGCCCAGGTAGCTGAAGAGTTTTCCTGTGCCAGGGGGCTTTGCCAGTGCCCTGCCACTGAACTGCCTCTTGCCATCTCCTGTGCTCTGGGTGTTTTATCTGCCAGGAAACAGGGAACCTGGTCACTCTCAGTGTGGTCCACAATGACAATAACAAAAGATATAAATCAGATGAGCTTCATTTGAGTTGCAGGGAAAGAGTTATGTTTTGCTATAAAAGTTTATTCATGTTGGGGCATTCTTGAAGATTACTCTGCCAAAAGGGGGTTTATTTTATTTATGGATTTATACCAGGAGGCTAGAAATAAAGACTGGAACTGTGGCTTTGCTCCAAGGCCTTGGTATGGGCACTTGACTGCAATAGAACAGAAGGGAAACAGAACACCTTTAGAAATTCGTAAGAGAAGTATGTGGAAGAAATTTTCTATAAGCTTATACCTGTTAAAAAAGTCAGATGCCTCTTTCTCTCCGCTCAATCACCTCAGCTGCTCTGAGCAGCAAATTGGGGAACTACAATTACATTTAAAACTCCTCCCTCTAGCCAACCCACCTGCCCAAGCCTTACACCCTCATCTGCTTTTCACAAACTCCTATTCTGACAAGGGAACACACCTGCATGTCAGCTGCCCATGCACAGCATCTGGCACCACAAAACATCAGAGATGGTCCATGGAGCAGTTAACTTACTGCTGTGGATACACAGGAGGTTCTTTTCTGCACAAGGCAGCACGTTCCAGTGCCCATGTTTGCTCACTGTATCCTGCATGTTTCTGCTAGAATAAAGTTCCTCTTCATTCCAGGCAGTGGTATGAAAGGCCTCATGGTCAATAAAATCCTTCACAACCTGTGGCATGGCCATCACTATTACAAGGTGCCTGGGGGACTGACCTGTCGTAGTTTCAGTTAAAAAGGAAAAGCCATACCCTTCATGTAATGATGTTATAAAAGATCCCCCTTTGATGCACATGGTTTGATGAATTAAAGGTTTTCTTCTCAGAGTTATGCAGTTTAATGAATGTTTTCCTATGTAGCAATAGCAGCACTGTTAGGTTAAGTGCTGTTAGCTGCCTTTACAGGTTCAGAAGTAAGAGAATGGCATAAAACTTGATGCACTACACCACAGACTTTCTCCTCTCCCAGCATGCTAACTACTGAATTATTAAAGACATGATGGGATTTATTGTTCACATTCCATTATGAAATGCAATGTGCTGAAATAGGCCTGACCTTGAGGTCCCTTTGCCAGTTCCAGATCCGGTTTCTTCTGGTTGTCCTCTGCCAGATAAGTAATTAAAGTTGTCAGTGGTGCCTCAGAAGGCAGGTCTGGTCCTTTCTTTCAGAAAGGTGTGTGTTTATGACAGGAGTCTTCTGACTCTGTAGAAAAGCAGTAGGTGAGAGGGGTTCGAAGCCTCCAGAAGCCTTGGCCAGGCACAGGCGACTCTGGGCAATGGGAACAGGAGCACTCTGTGCTGGCTGGAATTTCCTTTTACAGGAGTTGCAGCTGGCACTCTGGGCCTCCCAAAGATGACTGCAATGTAGTCCTTTTTCCAGACTAAATAATCATGCTAGTGTAAGCAGCTCTCTCAGAGGCTTGAGTATTTTTAACAAGATTCTCTTGATTTAAATCAAACAGATCTCTTACCTCTGGCTCTTCCAGAAGCACAAAAAGGCTTGTGGGACTTTCAGGAAAGCAGTAAGAGGAGAGACTGCTATTTCTCTCTCTCTCCCCTGTCCTCATTCACAAATGTCTTTACCATTTTCTCTGGGTTTGGATGAACCTTCCTGCCAGCTCATCAGTTTACAAAAAATCCTCACCTGCTATGTGAAGGAGACTATCCCATGGAATTGGGATAGTCTCCTTTCAAGGATAGTCTCCTTTCAAGTTTTGGATCAAGTCTCATGCATTTTTAAGAGGCCAGTTCTTTACCAACAAGCTTCACAAGCTGTATTTAACATTTTTAACAGTCTATCAAGATTTCCTTGCAAAAAAATTGGCAAGCACAGGAGCTTCTTGAGTAAATTCAGGTCTACTAATAAACTATGCAATAAACTATGTTAGTGGATATTAGGATTTAGTTTTGTATCTGAATTACATAATTTCAGGATCTTCCTCAAGCTGATAAAGACTCAGAGATGCCTCTTCTATGCTCTTTCTTGTAGGAGCATCTGTGGATACAGCTTGCCTGTTTCAGCAGAGGGACCTTTCTGGCTGAACCTGTGTGCTGTGTGAAGAGAGACACAGAGCAGTCACATATTTCAGATTCTTCAGGTGAGCTGTGAAGCCCTGGCCACTGTGGGCACTAATTAAGCAAACCACCTCTCACTAGCAGAGGATTTTAAAAGTTTTCAAAGTTTGGCAACTGCTGGAGTGCTCGGCATCCTAAGGGGTATTGATATGAACTGCTAGGTTGGGTATAAAAGATGTACGTAACCATCTTGGTAGCTGATGACCAAAGTATTGCACAGAAATAGTCATAGGAGTAAAGCTTTTATTCTCAAATGTTAAAAGTATAAAACGGGTTCCTACCATCTCAAATTCCTCAAGCATTGTCAAGCACTGGTTCTTTTTCCACACCTCTACTCATAATGTGTATGAGTAGCAGGTACATGTGAATTCACACCCACTAGTTATGTATCTGCAGTTATGTATCTGCTGCACTGCAGTAAAAGATAAAGCAATTATCATATAGTGTTTATCCTTCTGTTTTGGAGTACTATGAAACTCAATTGAAGGGTAATCTAAATGCATGAAAGACTACTGACATACAAAATCTTGTTATTACTTTCAGGACAGAAGAAGGACAAAAGGCAGAGTAGCACATAATTTGCTAAACACTGGCTTCTATGAAATCTCAAAATCTTATTCTTATATCTAGTATTTCTGATAAGCCATTCCTTAAATCCATTCTGTTTAGTAGTTTTGCTTTCATGCCTGTATCTTTGCTTCTGTAGTTTCCGAAAGAGGCCAGTCTGCACTAACTATGGAAATTTCTTATCCCTTATCATCAGAACCAAAAAAAATGATAGAGAGCCCTTTGGATTCCCTAAACCCAACAGATGTTAAACAGCATTTCCATGTATTTTGAGTGATGTTAGTGCTGATACTTGGTTTCACAAGATGAATGCTCACCCAAACACAAGATTCAATTAACATTCTTTTATGACTGCATCCATATTATTCTTAACGAGCAGACTCCTTGGTGAGACTGAATATTTACCTCATGGCATTAAATCCACAGTTTTCTACCACAGTCATTAATGGTCA
Source organism: Hypocryptadius cinnamomeus (assembly GCA_013400635.1). Taxonomy (NCBI): domain Eukaryota; kingdom Metazoa; phylum Chordata; class Aves; order Passeriformes; family Zosteropidae; genus Hypocryptadius; species Hypocryptadius cinnamomeus. Next base: position 74,316 of record VYZP01054933.1, read on the forward strand.
TATAGCAAATGATCATCCCAACACCCTGGCTACATTCCAGTTCAAGTAATTATATTCTGCCTCTCTTAATTTCCTTTAGAGAGTAATTGGACCTGATAACAGTCTTCACTTGTTATCCTTAACTGCTCTGCAGCCTGACCACATCTCAAAGCTTCAAGGACTTAATCATAGCTCCCAATAGGTGAAATACTGATAGATGATCGCTCTGCTCACCCCATCTTTTTATCACTTACAAATCCATTAATTATTGTAACACCTTCTAACAAATTCAGCTCTGCAGATGCTGTAGACTATACGATTTGTATATTGCTGGCTGCCTGAAGACATAAGTCAGGAGCTTAAATGATCTCAGAAACTTATGAACTCATTGATTTTAGGAAGCTGATGACATAAAACTGCTGTACCTTTTACATGCCTCTGACTTTGCCTACATTAGTGAGCCATTAGGCACAGTAAGAGCAGAGCAGTAGGACAGTGCAGCTGGCTGTGAGGGCTCACAGTCACGTTTAGAGTGCATGTGATTTGGCATTTTACTTCAGACTGCATTTAGTTTGATTTACTGGACTGGACATCCCAAATCCATGTGGTTTAAGTGTAGGTCATGGATCTCTTTTCTGTCTAAAGGGATTGAAGCACCATTGGAATGTACCTCAAGTAGAACTTCTGGTTTAGTTTCCTTCACAAGGAATATGATTCATATGCACCAAAACAGCAAATGAAACCAGCACAGGATAAATGGAAATGACGGAGAGATTTGCTTCAGAGGTGCTCTGCTCTCCTAAATGCCAGCATGGCTGGGGATCCACTGGAATGGATTGTCATCTATTCAAGCACTGTTAAAGGACAACAAACAGACTCTGACATGGGACAGTCCTCTGACCAACCATGAGACCAGACAATAATAAGGAAACGTGTAACTGACTCATAACGTCCAAAAGGAAGTTTTTGGAGAGGAGAGAGGAAGAGAGAAGCGTACTTCAGTAGCCTGGTGGGGGGTGGTTTTCAGGAAAAAACTCTTGAGCCCTAAGGAAACTGTTCCAGATGGCAAAGAATCTGAGAGACAAAACATGTAGGGTTCATCTGATATGTGCTGGTTTATTTTTGAGTGGTTCCAAAGAGACCAAGCAAAAAAGCGGTGCCTTTGCCCATTTATACTGCAAAGCAGTTAGAACATGGAAGAAATCTCAATATGGTATGAACTGCCACAGCTGTGACAGCGGATGGGGACTCCAAAGTCACTCTGTGGGGTGACTCAGCATCCCAAAATACTGGATCATGGTTATATGAAGACTCTTTAACATCAGGAGAAAGCAATGAGAAAATGTTTTGCATTTCTGATTTAGTTAAATTTCAGATCCAGATCTATTTTAAAGTTATTTAAGCTTAAAATATTTCTGAAAATGTTTAATTTTAGCAAACTTCTACCAGAAAGGAAATGAAAAGCAAAGAGAGGGTGTTGCCACTTTTTTTTTTTTTTCTGTTTGTGGGGAAAAGACCCAGAAAGATCATCTATAGCTGCTTTTCCTACTCACAAAATGAAATATGTCTATGCAGAGAGATTGATCCAGTCTGGATTTTTTTAGTTGAAATGTACCCAGCAGTTCTCTGCATGCCCCATATACTCCAGCAATTTATTACATGATATGAAAGTCAGACTCTGAGAAAATAAATACCTTAGAGCCAGCAGTAGCCAGAAGCTGAGGTGTCCTAAAATGAGTATTAATCTGGAAGGAAAAGGGTGACTAGCTGGAGACTTAAGAGCTGTGTTGCAGGGATGTGTGTGGTTCCTGGAGAAGCCCACACTCAAATTCTTGTGAACACACCATTTAGCACTCGCTGCTCTCCAGTCACATTCTTTCACACCACTGTTTATATTTACTCACCTTTTTCTGTCTTCTGATCTTTGCCATAGCTTTATAATTTTCAGTTTTCACTAACATTAAGAGCAAGCCGTGTGCGATCAAGTTAGACATGGTCGGGGAAATGACAAGGAACAAGGTGTCCGAGGCCAGGCCTTATCCTGAGGAGCCAGGCAAGATTTTAATTATTTCAATTGCCTTCTCTATATCCTTGTGATGCCCCGCACTGAAGATCACAAGAGTGAGGTGAGGCCTTTCTCTGTTACCATGTTACCAGATAGGAAACATCTCCCCTACCTGGGCATGTGGGAGTGGAAGGGGACACCCAGGTCATCTAAAGTGACTCTCACAATGGTGTGGGAGATATTTAATGCCAGGAGGCTCCTCAGCATGATGACTCCACATCCTCCACTGTGGGAATGCTTCCTCACGTTCCCCGGGATAAATAAGAACTATCGTTTAAAAAAACCGAACCAAACCAAAAAAAGTGAATCCCCTGTGTCACTGCAGTAACAGAGGATTTACTGAATTAAACTTACCAGCCATTATGGACAGCAACTGTTTTCTGTTCCATGTTACAGAAAAAGCAAAGGAAAATACAGCTTTAACTGGAACAGAAATTTCTTAGTAATACTGAGGATGTGAGTAGGACACATTGACCAGATAACTTAAGGAATGTAAAGTCAGCCACATCTTGGACCAAGCAACTTCTCCTCTGATCCAAATACATCTGCTACCAGACAAGAGAAAGGGCAAGCTCTGCCATGTAGTACGAAATAACCTGTCCCTGGCCTCAAGAAAGGGAAGGAGAAATAGGGTATCTATGTAATGCAATGGTGCTCCATCTGCCTGTCTTCTGTCCTGCAGCGCAAAGTCTGTGGCCATTACTCCATCAAAATTAGAAAACAAAAGTCTTTGTGCCAGTAGCATTAAAAATATGCTCTCACACATTATAGGTTGCAGATAACCATAGGAAGTGGCTGCAGTACTTAATAAGAGTCTTTAGCTCTGTCAAAGACACCTATGCTGAAGCAACTGTAGCTGCCCATTATCCTCTAAGAGCTCTTGAAGTCCTGTCTGTATTTACAGGCTTTCAGTAACAAAACTGCCCTGTGGACGGGGACCAGCTGCTCATTCAGAGCATGTAACCCTCTGCAAGGTGCTGGGGGTTGTGACTGGTCCTCTCTGTCACCCTTCTGAGCAGGGGCCAAGCTATTGCCAAATTGACACATTTCTCCCCAAAAGACATGGATGAACAGACAAGAGTGAACACGCTGTTTTGTAAGTCCCACGCTGATTATTTTAATGACCATGGGCCCTTCTGGAAACCTTGTGGGGGGTAGAGAACATCACAGATGTGACAGGAGCCCAGCAGCTGACTAAAAGCAGTCCTGGGGGACCCACTTACTCATGGACAGATGCATATGCTAACAACAGACATCCCATCATCCTTACCGCCATCACCAGTTGTAACTATGAGGATCCAAGGTAAACCCCAGCAGTATTCAGCTGCGATTCCCAGTCAATGGGAATTGTCCTGATTAAACTGAGAGTGCAGCTCATCGAGTATTTGAAACTCCACTTAAAAGTAAATATTGACATGGTTTAAAGGGATTAACTAAGATGACTGGATTCTTGTTAAAAACTTTGTGCAAGTAAAAAGAGCCTTTTACAAAGTCTTCATAGTGTTTTGAGATGTCATTTCCTGTGATAAAATTGAAAAAGGGGAAAACTTGTTTTAAAAGTATATGAAAATCTCATGTTCCTAAACATTTACCTTTAAATGACCAACTCTTAAAATAATAGCGCTCATAAAACTACACATCAAGCAGCTCTGTGTGTGACTTATTAAAGGATGGTGGATGATGCCACACTGGCAGCAAGGAGGTAAAGAGATTAAATTTCCCAGACCCCTATTCTTTACTCTATGCAAGCAACATGAAGTGGTCAGTCCTGAATTTTGTCTACTTTTATTTCTCCTAAGTGCAGAATATTTTGCTTCTCTTCATCAGTCACCCTTGTGTATACAATGAGAATAATACCTGCAACATCAGCTACAGAAGAGGTTTATGTGGATGGATGGATGGATGGATGGATGGATGGATGGATGGAGGGAGGGAGGAAGGAAGGCACAGGACTTGGCCACAGTGCCTGCTCTCCAGCAGGAAGACTGAGTGGTCATCCCAGAGCCCATGGCTAAGCCAAAGCCAGAGAGGGAAGCTTTCCTCCTGCTCTGTGCTGGAATAACCCCCACGGCAGCTCTGTGCCTGACCCCGTGCTTGTCTCCCGATGAAGCTGGAGCCTGCAGTTTCCCCAGAGCCGCTATCAGCGTCTCCCAGGCGATGTGAGCCACAGCAGGGGAGAAAGAGCGTCCCTTGCACTGCAGCAGCCCGGCCCAGCTGGGGCCATGCCAGCCCAGCCAGCTCCAGGGGCACATGCAATAAACCACAGCATGGGCTGCAGGCTGGGGCTGGGCAAGGACCCTGGGCTGTTAAAGAGAGGAAGTAGAGATAGTAGATAGACACCAATATTACAAAAGTGTTTGAAATCAAAACAAACCTCAAAAAGAGCTCCCAGTTTTCTTTCAGCAAAAATCATAGAATTAAATCTTTGACTTAGTAAATTCTTTCTTTTAGAAAAGCAAATTTAAAAATGCCACAGTGATGAACAATGTAATAAAAAAAGCCATCATATTATTCTTGAATGAGGTTTAATAAAAATCAAATAAAAGCAATTATCTGAATTTTCAAGAGGATCACTTCTTCCTTCCCTGAGGTACAAAAGAGAATGAATTCAGGAAACCATTAGAATCAGAAACTGGCACTGCACAACAGAGCCAGTGTTTGCTGTACAAAGACAAACAGAAATCTCCTCCCAGGCTGACAGGCTCCTTGCTAAAGCTGTTGGAGTGGAAATTCCACCTATAGGTGAAGAAGGGTAATTAAAGGCACAAGAATTTCTTTGTAGTAGGGCTGGCTTTTCCACTCCAGCGCAGGCTTCGGCTTTTCAAGTAATCATATTCTTCTTTACTCACACAGAAAGAAATTGGACACATCACAATGTTCAGAGCTGCCCACGGATCCCTCCAAGCAGGTACATGTGAATTCACACCCACTAGCACACCCCACGCAGCACTTGCCTGCTCTCTCTTACTCCTGTGTGAATCTACACTGCCCAGCTTAACCTTTCCTTCTGCCTCTCAGTCATCTCACCTGATGGAGAGCGTACAACATACACTTCTCAGGTGGAAAGGGAAATCCAAATCTTTTGTGAGAATGTGGTGATTTCAATAACATTTTGAAAGGCAGAGAGCAGAAATGCATTATTTCAATACTCTAATTTATTCTGATAAGAGGAAAACATTTCATGCTGACTCATTTCAATTTCTTTGGATTCCAATGTTATGGTATACTAAGTATTGCAATATTGATATTACTGTTGAATATTTTGATGACAAGCATGGTTTTTTAAATATGCATGAGAAATCTTCAACATGCCAACTGTTTTCTATTCACACTTTGAATGAAAACAAATCCTGAAGTAGAAATCTTACCATCGAACTAAGATGTACAGAACTAGATTAGACATATACCACTTGGCAGCCAGACTCAAAGGAGTTTCACTGACTTCAGAGGAGCAGCTTTATCTTGCAGCATTGTTCCAGGAGAGCAGAAGTCTGTCCTCTGTGTTACCAAGCACCGCTTGTGAATGGTTAAAGGCCATTTAAAAGGGACAGATCTTGTCCTGCTTGACTGATATTCATAAATGCTCTGACTTCTGCTGAAGGAGGACAGCTGAAGTTGGGTGCTACATTTTCCCTGTGAATGTCCCATGGCTTTGCTGTACTCTTAGATCATTTAGGACTTGACTCAGTCCGGCAGAAATGGGTCCTTACATATCTCATAAACTATTACCACTTTTCCTATGAGCCTGCATCTTGCCCTGAAGTCAAACTCTTCATCGCTGATTTCTGGCAGCCAAACAATTAAAGAAGTGGATACCAATTTAAAAAGTACCAAGAAAAACATAACAACAGAAATAAAAAAATTGAAGGAGAGAGACAGGGAGCAGAGAGCCCCTGATTCTAATCTTGCAACAAATTATATGTATATGGTCCTGAGAGAAGGCACTGGGCTGCATGAGTTTCCCTGTTGAGTATTTTGTACAACTTGGGTCTTAACTTCATGTCACAAAAGAAGAATAAAAATGAAATGGAGGGAAGTTTGACTCTGCTCCCATCAACACCCAGTGGGATTGACTGTTCATCTTCCTTGAAAAGAAAGCAACAGCCTTCTTGCTACATATGTGTTATAATACTTGAAATCTAAGTACTGTTGGGCCAGACTGCCAGGCTTTTTCGCATACATTTTCCCCAGAGAAATTGCTACCTTCTTCAGTAGTCTCAACAGCAAAAAAGACTGAGAAGCATAGGGTTTTCAAATTAAAACATGAAAAATAATCTCACTACAGATGTCTAAATATTTCATGAATTATATGAATTCAGCTCTGGCAAGATGTGTCTTCCACATTACTATAAAACAGAGAAAAGATTGTTCATATATTTTAAAAGATCAGTCACTTCTCTCTACCCTCTCCTCCAGTTCAATTTAAAACAAGAGAGGATGGATGTTTCATATCAGGCTAAGGGATTGTTTTTATCACTTTTTTACTTTTTCCCATCTCCATCATTCGTGACAGAGATGGATGGTTGCTCTGCTCGTCTCTTCCCTGCTCTGTAGGGCCAGACAAAGTCTCCCTTTAGTACCCAGGGACTGATTTTAAAATATCACACAAAGAAGCAACATGAAATGAGGATGAGCTGCATTAGCAAGGATTGCCCTTAACTGGGATTTCTCTCACCTGTGGAAATGATGAAGCAGTACAGGCAGCGTGAGAATTCATGCTGCTTCCTTCTCACTAAGATTTCCTTTAGTAAAGGTGCCTTGTGACATCAGGACTTTGATGAGGGTACCTTGTATTCCACTGATCTCATCTTCAAGTCCTACTAAGCCACTGTAGAATGTAAGGTTGGAGGAGTCACTGCTAACCTCCACTCTTCCCATCCCATGAAATTATGAAGTGTGAATTGAAATAACTTTCCTCATTTCCACCTACAAACTTGATTCAGTATTTAAACAAAACCCATAGCAGCAGCCATACAATGTATGCTATAGGTGCTTCCAAGTTTTGGGATTATTTCAGGTTTTTAAAGATGCAGTAAGAAGTGGTCTTAAAGCTTGGCACTCGACAGCTTGGGACTATTTTGATAGGGTACAACTGCTGCATGCCAGTTGCCAAAAGAAAATAAAAAATACGGAAAAGTAGCATTCACAAAAAGAATTTCATCAAAAGTCAGAAAGCCATTAATTTAGGTCAAGCTTGCTGCATGAGCCACTGTTTAAAACAAAACACTCACAGAAAAGGTAGAATCACTAACAGGAAATCAAATGGCTGCTGTTTCAGTGTGTATACTGGAAAAATGTGTATGTATAGAGATTAAATGAAATAAAACCCCACAGCTAAAGAAATGATTACTTAAATGATTACTTTTCTGTTTTCAAATTTTCAAGGGGAAGGGAAAGTGGAACAAGTGTAATTTTGCTTGGAACAATAGTGCTATTATTCTTCCTTAAAAGAACAAGCACAGCAAACAAACTACTGCTAGTACGCTTCCCTTTTTTCACCATATATTGTGATACAGCAACCAGAAAATAACTGCCCAGCTTTGGCTCACACCACGGATGAATTTATGGGGCTGTGCCTGCCCTGCAAGGGGAAAGTTCCACAGCTGTTTGTAGGAGGTTAGTAAGAATGACATACTTAGGTGGTTTACGTTGCACTGAATTGACGATGACTCAACACAGCCATTTAAAATATGCAGACACTGTTGCCGACTTGTTGGAACAAGGCACTTGACAGTGCAGTTTCTCTCTCAGAAACAAGTTCAGGTGCAGGTTCTGGTCAAGCATCTGCCACTGATTTTTGAGTAAATCCTGATGCCTGGACTTGCGAGAGTATCTTCTGTTGCTGGGTGCTTGGGTTGCAAATATCCTGTAAGGGACAGCTTTGCTGTGGACAGCTTTGAAACAGACATGGTTTGTATATTCCAACAGTCCCTGCTAACAGCCTGCTGTGTCAGCGTTTCTCAGGCGAGGATCTCGGAGCAACCAGTTCATTTCACAACCACCACCTGTGAGGCTCATTGATATGCATGTATTGGTATTTACTAGATCTACTTGTATTTAACAGTGTTTATTCATATTTTTCAGCCAGGCCAAAAGAATCACACGGATGTTTAATTTCCAAATAAACTGCTTGCTAACTGCAGATATTTTCATGTCCAAGCTATCAATTTGAGACACTGTGAACATGATTTTAAGACACGTGGAGTGCAAGTTGTCTTGCTAAGAAATGTGAATGTCAGTTGTACCATCAAACTGCTTTGCTAATCGGATTAACCAAAACTGTTTTCATAAATTAGGCACTGACCAGAGAGATGCTTCACAAAAAAAAAAGTGCTTGCACTGGAGCAGTAAGGAGTGACTAGGACTAGCACTAAAACATCTACATTGCCTCCTTCTATTGGTTTTCCAAGTGACTGTACTCATTTCACTTTTTGAGTCATTTCACCTTTTGATGATACAGTTTTTTCCCACCGTGCTGGGACTGACCTTGCTGGTAAAAAGATCTTTGAAACATATTGGAAAAGCAACACTGACATTTAGGCAATATGAAGAGAAGAGCTCTGTGTATGCACCAGGCCTGGCATCACCAGTGCTGCAGCTCACAGCTGGAGTAGGAGATATCAAAAGGACATATATGGATAATATTAACAGATATCATAAATGCCTTAAATTCATTCGGTCTTAAAAAAATCCCTCGAGCCCAGGCAAATTAATTTTTCTCCTTGTGAAATGTAAATCTTCACTACACAGAGGCATGAGGTTTTTCCTGTCTATGCAAATATATTTGGGCAGCAGTGGGTCCAGGGGACCTTACTGGATGGCAGGCTTACTCAGCTGGGGAAGTCCTTGTGCTGGAAGCAAGTGTTTATCATACAAGTTACCACTAGACATAAACATCCGAAAGACCTTTGGTCCTGCGTTAGCACAAGTTAAAGCTCTAACCTAACCTGGCAATGCTGCTGTACAACAAAGACAAGCTGAAATAAACTCCCTACAGACACACAGAAAATGTGCTCCAGCTGTAACCCACCTCGTCTGCTTTCTATTCATGTCCTCAAACCCAATATTCCATGGTTTTAGACATCCATCATCTATTATCTGAAGAACAGATGAATTTACTGACAAATTAAAGCAAATTAATACAGCAGATCACTGTTTTAGCAATGCTTCTCTTTTTTTTTCAGAAAAACTGCATTTGTGTGAAATCCTCTGCTCCTGAAAGATTCTCACTTAATTATAAAACATTACTGCAAATTGAAAATTTTAAAATGACACCTTACTGTCTTTAATCCCCATCAAGCACAAGTATAGGAATTTTTATTAACATAGGGGAGAAAAACCTCAAAGATATGACTATTGTTAGAAACAAAGCTGAAAATACTCAGTCCCCATCAGCTTTTCTTGTTGGATTGATCCCCACCAATTAAAAGCTGTGTTTAAAATATTTCTGTTAGATTTGACCCATTGTTATCACATAGCTACATTTTTTCTTTAATTTTAGCTTTAAAAGTGAAAGAGTATCCATGAAAGAGTATCAGTAGCAAATGTAGTTCTGGCATTTATTTTTTCTCTTATGTTAAGTAAGTGCAGAAACATTTATTAGTCCACTTCTCAGAAACAGGACTGGGGCATTTGCAGAAAGAAGGGGTTTTTTGAATGAGGTTGCTTTTTGTGGTTTTTGTTTGGTGGTTTTTTGGGTTTTTTAAAGCAGAAAACAATTGGCAGATTGGACATTCAAAAATAAGCTTTTAAAAAAATAATAGCATTCCTGACAAGTCCTCCAGCCCAGGAAGTATTAAAGAGAGAGCTCATTATTGCCCCAGCTGTGGCTGAGGAGCCAATTTGAAACAGCTGTACTAAAAGCCCTCCTGAAATTAGCAGCTGGGTACACCCCAGGGAACCTTGGAGGAAGGTTTGGAGTGCAGCTTTACAAGTGTCTCAAGGCTGTAGGCTGTGGTTTGGGATCTTCTCTTAGCCCAGGGGCCTGTCCTCAGTCCTCCAGGTAAGGAGTGCGGCTTGCCTTGTGCTGGGCATGGCAACGGGAGCAGATATGGACAGAGAGCTTTCTGACCCATCTACAGGGGATTTAAATAAGTAGCAATGTGTGGGTTTGAGTCTGATAAATCTTCTCACGGTTTTGTTGTAAATCCTGAGGGAGCTCTCTTCTGTGCCTTGGCTTAAGCTCTCAAGTTTCAGTGGCTTAAAACTCTTGTGTCGACTCTCTGTTGAGGTGTCCATGAGTGAAGGTGGGTAGCTGCGAGACTGCTGCTGTGCTGTGGGACCAACATGCACACCCACAATAAAGTGGGGGGTGATGGCATAGAGGTTATTTCTGCATTAAGTGCAATCAGGTTGATGCGTTATAAGTGGTCTAAGTCTTATGAATGTAGACAATTTTCAATGGCCGAAAAACTCAGTACTTGACTTAAGTGATTAAGATCTCAGCCACTGTGATTTGAAAGGGAAGGCTTTTTAGTGTGAAGTCCTTAGCGGTGCTCTGACTTCATAGTACCTTATGTTACCTTGCCGTGCTTTTTGAACAGCCCCTTGTGGTCCTGGCGTAAGGATAATGGGATTGTTCTAGGGAGCTGCTCAGGTTTGCTGCAGAGGTGATTGAAACCAGCTAAACAGCTGCAACATGCATGTCCCGCTTTGCTGGTTTCGTAGGAGATGTACCCTGTGTGTTTCCACAGCTGCATTTCCTTCATGTGCCTGAAGTCATTAATGGGTAGTTAGCTCTCCCAGAGCCTGCAGGTCCTCGGGGCATGGCAGCAGAGGCTCAGCCGGGGCTGCAGCATGGGCTGCTGGGGACACACAGGCAGCTCCTGCCTGTTGCGCCAGGAGGGGGCTTGCAGGAGGGCCTGGGTGCTCCCCAGAGGAAACCTGCAAGTGTGTATCTGAAGACTTGAGGGTGAGGAGAATGCCTAAAGTCTTAAAGGAGGGCATAAAAGGGGGAACACCCTAAACCAAAAGCAACCTGAATTTCCTGTGTATGACTCCAGTGCTAACACCGTGCTGGGAGATCGATCCAAAATCAAGCAGTGCCAAGATATTTCCACTGACATGTTCAGTGGAGTGTGAGAAGGCCTGTGGGAGAGGGAGAAAACTGGTAATATTAGGAAGTGATCACAATAACAGCAAAAAGAGCACAAATTCGCTTCTGCCTTTCACTGGTTAAATGAAAAGGATGAGATGTTAGGTGGATAAAGTGGGGGTGTACTTGATCTTTAGTTTTAACCTCCACGTGTTTTGGGGTTTTTTCTAGGTTTTATTTTTCAAGTCTGATAAAAGACTCTGAAAAAAAGTGTGCCTGGGCACGATAGCTGTGTTTGATGGTATAGTGTCCTCTATCCACTTATTTATATATAAACATTTGCATTTTTATTTAAGAACTATATTCTCCTGAACTTCTCCCTCCTCCCTTTTCCCACTAGGTTACATGACTGACATTTTTGCCATGACAAATCCATGAGTGTCTTAAAAATTTACCATGAAAACCCTGGAGCTTTAATTATTGTGCATTTACATAATTAGTGCAAATACATGCAATTACCATGTGTACCTACACAATTACCAGCTACAATGATGTACTAACAATCCTTATTAAACTTTAGTGGGGGAGGGATGCATTGATTGTATGCACAAGCAACATCTGCACTACAGTCTTTCTTTTTCTTGCACTTATTCGAAATAGCCGCGAGTGTTCGAGGAGGGGGGGTTAATATGCTGAAAGCTGTGGCATACAGAAAGTAGGTCAATAAGCTGTCCAAATTAGAGTTCTAGTGAGATGAAAATACAAGACATACTTCCAGCAATGTTTTCAGGATGCTATAGCTTCTGCAGTTAGTAAAATACTGACAATTCTTGATTACCTATAGGTGAATTGTAGCTATATCCTCTATCACATCTGTAGTTCACCTGAATTTCCCAATTTCTCTAGTATTTGCACTCTTCCTCCAGTTACAAGTGTCAGCATGACTGGAGTCCTCATGACATGCCCCTTGGCTGTTATGTCAAGCTGAATGTCTACTACTGGGGGGAAAAAAGAGTTTCCAAATTACTTAATTATATTATTTATCTTAATTAATCTTTGAATTATGATGAGGGGAATTTCAGCTCATGAATGCTTTTTCTTGCAAAACACATGCTTCCTTTATTATAGAAAGTATTTAACATAAATATCCCAAGCATTAGAAAGCCTGCTAATTCCATGGTTCTCTGGGCTCTTCTGTTCTCTAGGAATTTCAGTGGCCTTCTACTTTTCTTGGCTCACATACAATAAAATACAGCAAATGATGCATTAGGAACCACACCTCTTCCTGTTGTGTTCAGTTTTGCACTTATTCTCCTATTCAGCTGTAAGGAATTTGTTGCCTGTGGTACTTAAGCGAGAGAACCTTATTACGAAATTCTGCACTGCTCCTTCTGCCCTAAGTAGTCCCCCAGAATAGGAAAGAAAATAATCTGCTGCTGTTTTTGTTTTGTTTCCTTCACTTCATGGACCACAGATGAAGCCTTTGTGGCCTTTTGTGCCATTTGCATATACATATGCCTCTGCAGATTACAGCCACACGGAAGAGACTGGGGTTTGTTTTGGTTTGGTTTTTCATCTCTTAGACAGTAGAAAACCATACTCTTTGTTAGGGCAGTGAAAAATGGAGAAGCTAATTGTTGCTGCTAAATGCAATAAAGTAACACTTTGGGCTCTCAAGCATGTTTTATGACCAACATGGCAGTTAGTGAATAAAATCCCATGCTCCAGAACATTTATGTATGTAAATAACTTATGGTTATTTATTCATATTTTATGAATTTATTTTTTCTTTTTTGGAAATTGTATTAACTATCCCTTGTGGTACTAAATACAGTTGGTTAGGGAAAAAATAGATTATGCTGCTTGCTAAGTTGGAGGACCCATTGAGAATCCAGTCCTAAGTGTGTTTAAGGCTACATTTTATTTAGCATGACTAGCTGTGTTACAAAGCATTATAGTGCCCTGGCAAGCTCTGTCTGATAGGAAGCAGTTCTCACTGTCTTGAGAGTAATATCTTATTTTACACTTGTTTGCCCTCCTTTCACATTGTCAGCCTAGCCAGTTTAGACTAAAATCTCTCACAGATATTCAGACCAGAGCTGAACCCAAGTTCTCTGCTTGGTGCTGGTGGGTTTTGTTATCTCTGTCTCCCCTGACTGCAACACAAAAACTGAAAGCAAGGAGGAAAACAGAAGTCCAACTTTGACTGCGACATTCATGTTTTACACATGGTTTAATTTGTTTTTCTTTAGCTCTCATTAACTTTCTCCATTAAAATTTAGTGAGGCTGAAAGAAGACCTGCTTCCTGACAAAATCTGGCAGTAGGTAGTCAGATGATAGAAAGATGGAGTAGTATTTCCTCTGTTGTCTATGAAATGGAAATCCATACCATGGACATCTCAGTTAACACAGCAAGTGAAGTGCTCTCCAGCTAGCTACAGGCATGTCTGAGGTTACATAGGGTTATCTGATTGCTTTAGATGGAACAGATTAAGGTCCTGATGGTTGTGGTCATTCAAAATCCTTGGGTATTTTGGTTTTGTTTTTTTTGTTATGATGTTGCACATTTCGTGCTGGCCACCCTCCAGTTTGCTAATTATATTCTGCTTGAATACATTCCCCTGAGTTTCAACTTGAATAAGGTTTTGTTTTCTTTTTCACTTTTCCTCCTGAAACTGTAATAGTGTAGTTTGAAAAGCATTTAATAACAACAGAAGTGACTACAGTCCCTACTTACCAATCTCAGTTGGGATGCCTAGAAATTATTTGCTTTAAGACAAGGTTTGGAAGAGTCAAGTGACTTCAGCCCAGAACAAATTTTGATTTGAGATTTCTCAAAGTGGAGACATGCTTGGTTCTTGAATTTGGGCTTGGATTTGACTCTAACAGGGCAGAGTCTCTTCTTAAGAAGGTTACCTGGCATGCTCGGGGGTACCTAATGTTTATATCCCCATAAAAGCATCCTTTTGGCACTATATAAACAGCATGTTTACGATGCTCCATTTCTTCAGCTCACATACGTTAAGCTCCTTTTCCGTATGTTATACATGGCATACCTTCTCTTCCTATCCTTTCCTTCCCTTTTTTTTAAGCTGTGATTTTTGCCTCTTGAAGGCATACATCCTGGTGTTCAGTGTTATCTTCCTATGTAGTTACTAGTGGCTTTATTCTCTTTGTCAAATTGATCAAACCCCACTGGATAATCCAGCATGGTGTGCATGTGAGAGCTGAGGACAAGGCTATAAACTGTAGCTCTGATCCTTCTCAGAGTATACCCCATGCATACCTGAGGCATGGGTGCAAAGTTGTCAGCAGTCAGAGTTACCTGGGGCTTGTGTTTGCAAGACTGGAGGATTGTTGAGTGTCTGTGTTGTCTTACTGTGGCACCCCATAGAGCTCCTAGTGAGTTTTGGGCTTGGAGTACAGAGAACAGTTTGCAGAAGTCTGGTGTGAGTAGCAGTCTGGTTTAGAATAAATGACTGTGAAAAGGATGTGTCAATGTAAAATCCCATAAAAAACAAGATGTGCATCCTTAGTGACCAAAACATGTCTCATTGATGATCCTTGTCTTGCTTGTCATGTCAAAGCTTCTTTGGAGGAATCCAGTCCCTCATATGAGTCACAAATGACTCTGTGACTTGGGCAGCATAGGTTGAGAAGGACCTAGGCATGAAATTTAAGACAATATGCAAATATTTTCAGGCCTCAAAAGGAAAAGCGAAGAGAGAAAAGTCCAAACCTCCAGCTACTTCCCTCTTCGTGTCTTGTAATTGTTTTCAACTTGTTTTTCTCAGTAAAGTTGTTTACCTTTTCCTCTAGGACTCACGTTGCATAACTGCAAATTTCCTTAATGTCTTTGCATAGTAATTTCATCTCTAATTTATGAATCCAAATAAAGCCAGTTTTCTTTCTCATACTATTAACAAAAATACAAAAATGGACATAGTATCAGTTTCTCATGTGTGCGGAGTAACGGGTACAGCCTGACTGTAGCCTCACTGAGAGTTAATCTCACTTTCACATAGGTGTAATTTTACTGCATCCAGTGGTATTCCTGGCATCCTTTGCTGTTGCTATATCAGAAAAAGACTTGCTAAACTTCAATACAACTATTGGTCAGAGTGAGCATTTGCTTAAGCTAAACCCAAGGGTTATGACAGAGGAGCAGGTCAGAGACTTGTGCTGATGGATGAATAGTTCCATGAGGGCTCAGAAGTCTTCTAAACGTGTGTACCTGGGGAGCATCAGCTGGTGTGGTGCCAGGGGTGTGAGCGTAGCAAACAGCCACCAGAAAAGCAATGCTGATGTCAGCCTGTTTCGAAATCAGCACTGATCCCAGGCAGCTTTTGTGTATATTGTACACCTGCAGTCCCTGTTGGGCTGGCTTGAGTGAGCTGTTAACCTAGGGAGCCCAGTTACCAGTGGCTGTAGCACCCAATAGTTCAGTGTGCACTTGGGATCTAAACATGCCCTCCCCACTTTTGGCCTCCATGGTCTGTGCTAAACCCTATGCTCCAAAAAGAGCTGCATTGATAGCAGTTACCTGATAAAATTTGTATACACAAGTAACCTGGGTATGTCTAGACACAATGTCTACATGCCATCTCAATCAATTCCATTTTCATTATGGTACAGGATGAATTATGACAGCAGCAAAACCTAATTTGAACTGCAGCTGAAGAGGGCTAGGGGGAGGTGATCTTCTGGTTTACCATACAATCCTCCAGAGAAAAGAGTTCAGATCTGTCTTAGGTTATATAACAGAAATGAGGTTAGCAGATTTGGTCTAATCCCCTGTGGACAGGCCCACCACAGAGCATGGAATAATGTGGATAACTGTCTGTCTGCATGCTTGCTGATGGCTTTGCTACGGCAGCAGCAGAACACTGTTACGCCAGGATCCCAGATCAGGCACTGAGGCTTGTGCAGCCTCTGTTTCAAATGCTGTTCCAAGACCTCTTGGCCTCAGAATTGTCGAGAACATGAAGAGCAGCCTGGTCTCTTAGAACAAACAAAAAGGGCCCAATTCTTTGTCATTTTGTGAATACTGTTTTTGCTTTGCTCTGACATTGCAACTGAGTTGGATAATTAGGCTGGTTGGCCTAATTGAGGACTTTGTTTAGAGGGGTGTTCTTGGGGCAACACTGAATACCCTAAGCCGACCCTGCCATACATGTAACCTCCTAACTCTTTTTTCAGTCCAACTGACCAGTCCACCCTTTATGCCACAGCAGGCAATTGGCAGTGAATTGGAGCAGCTATAAAAGTTCTTTGTAGTGGATTAGCTTGGTCCCTGGCTGAAAAAAAGCACATCAACATGCATTAGTGGCACTTTTCTCAATTCACGAATTGTATCAGCACAGGTCAGAGAAAACTAAGGTTGTCCTAATCCTCACGGAATTAATTTAATTTACAAACAAACTGATAAATACAGTAGATAAACTGACTGCTGCAACCACTTTTGGGGCAAAACTTCACGGGTGACCAACACATCCTATGGAGGTAACAGGAAATGTCTCCTGCCACTGTAGAAGTGAAGAGCTCTGTGTGGGCAGGTGTAGCAGTTGGGATCTGGCTGTGACACCACTTAATGTGCTGTCACTGCAATGCTGGCTGAGCTCCAATGGCTGCAAGTGGCAAAGGCTGCTAGGGTTGCACATCCCCCGTGGACAGGTAGCACTTCCAACCCCTTCGGTGCCTCTGAAAAGTGTGGGGCAAAGCCCAATTTAGCAGAGGCAGGTTCAGAGGGCACAGTGGCACCTGCTAAATCACTACAATGATTTCCTGCAAGACCTTTATTTTCCTAGCCACATACTGTATTGATCAGGCAGCTTGGTTACGGAAAGAAGGCAGGGTGATGCAGCTGGTAAATCCTGCATGATGTGCTCATGTGGAACATAGTCCGCAGGAAAACTACAAAAAGCTTGAAAAGTAAATGTGTGTCTACCAATTTGTTTTCAGCGTGGATGGTACCAGTGGAAGTTGTGCTTAAATATAGGGGACAGACCTTGTAACCTGTAATGGTGCTGCTGCACAAAGATTTAATTTTCTAATATTCTATTTCTGTGAGATGGTTTCAAGCAATAAAGCATCAAAACCTACTGCTTTGACTTTGCCCATGTCCAAGACAGAAGTTTTGACATCTTAAAAAGATATTAAATTTGATGCTTTAGGAAGGTATTAATTGCAAATGAATTTTTAAGGTACGATGCCCTGACGTGTATGATTAGCACATTGCTGTATTGCTACAGTGCCCTTTTTGGTTACCTAAGAGGCAGGGCTTTTTCTGCGCCTGTTTCATTGAGACATCTAATGCTGTGCAGGAGTGAAATGGGCTGCACTGACTGGACAGTGTCCACTGTTTAAGCCTGTGGACTACAGGTTACAATCACGGGGCCGGTGTGGCTCGGGGAGGAGGGCAGCGCACCGTGACAGGGAGAAGCGAGGGGTCACTGCGGGAGCAGAAGCCGAAGTGGCTGGAAGCGCTCAGCTCCTGGCCCCCGAGGTGCCGGACCTCTGGCGAAAACACTCCCCTTGCGGATGACAGGGCTCGTACGTGCGGCCAGCGCAGTGGGCCCTTAGGCCGCGCGGCCCGCCCAGCGCCGCGGGAGCTGCGGCCCGGGCCGGCCGGGCCCGAGCGCTCCCGCCCCGGCGGCCGCCGCGTCTTCCGGGCGGCTGAAGGCAGCGATTAGGGCGGCGGAGGCCGAGCGGGGGACGGCANCAGGAAGAGGGGTCTTTTTCCTGGGGAAGCCACTAAGGCGTAAATGAGCGGGGCGGGGGCCGCCCGGGGGCACTGTCCTCGGGGGGCGGGCGGAAGGCGCAGCCCCGCGCAGATCAGCGCGTCCAGCGGCGGCGGACGGGGGCAGCCCCGCGGGGGCACCGGCGCGGACGGCGGCGGTAGCGCTCCGCTCCGCCTGCGCGCAGCTGAAAAAAATAACAAAAAATTAGACAATCTTCTCCCTTCCCCGAGCGATCCGACATCCCTTTACAGTCCCGATCGTTCTCCTCCTCCAAAAACAAGACGAATGTGACTAGCGAGAAGCTACACAGTGCTGTTTAAATTGCTTATCTTAATTGCATAATCTAACAAGCCCCGTTGGAGCAGGGATGAATATATTAGGCTTATTAACAACTCATCATAAAATATTGATTGTCCTGGAAGTGTTTTATCAAGGGGAAGAGAAGTCGAGGGAGATGTTTTTTAGCAGATTGGGGCTCGTCAGACAAGGACGGTTTCTTCTTATTTTCTCCCTGGAAATCGGGCTGGATTTCCTAAGGAGCACAGGGCAAGAAAAACAGCACAAAAACACGCCCTATTGTNCCTTTGTTATTCGGCGCTCCCCGGCTGACACCGCGGCCGCTCGCAAAACGCGGAGCCGGAGCGCGCCGGAGCGGCGGGACGCGCCGCCCGCCACCGGCTGGTCGTCCCCGCCGGGGCACTGCCC
>VYZP01054933.1:95144-145226 GCA_013400635.1 Hypocryptadius cinnamomeus
GAGCTGCTCGCGGGGAGAGGGAATGGCAGCCAGTTAAAAGACACATCAGGAATGTAAACATAAAAATAGGAGCCATCCAGCCACGCTCTTGTCCCCCCCTCCACCCCACCGCGGAGCTCGGGATAGCATTCTGGGCTGGCGCGGTAGCGGGGAAGGAGTACGGCAGCCTGAGACAGGGGGAGGAAGTTGTTACTATAATCGGGTTTTTAGACTGTAAACTTTGTTTTGCACGTGCAAAGTTTAATTTCGGTGCCGCCTCGGAGGCTGCGATGAGAGACGCGGGGCGGCGCCTCGGGGGTGCCCCTCCGAGTGCGGCCCCCACCACCGTCTTTGCTAAAGGTGGAACCTGCCCGGCCGTGGCAGCGGGACCCCCGCATCGCCGCTTTTGTCTGGGGTTGCCGGGGTCCCGCTCACCAGCCCGGCAGCTGCGTGGCTTGGTGCAAATTGCGGCTGTGTCGTCAGTTTATCGGGACCGAAGCAAACTCAAGGCATAGCTCTGGTCTGTCGTCCGATTGTGCGCCGTGTGTATTTTTGTGCTTCAGTTAATAATCTGCAAACGGCTTAATGGCTCTGTAGTGCCAGAGGAATTGGTTTTCTCCATTTACTTCAGCAGGCCTGAGTGAAGCTGGTGCTCTGACTGCTTTTTTCAATGCATTGACACGAGAGAAGAGGATTTAACTTGGCAGCCTGAACAAATGCTCTATCAAAGGTTTCCTAAGAGACAGTAGGAGTGCTGGGGTGATGAATGACCTGGGGTAGTTTTAGGGTGCTACCTATGCAAGCTTGCTTTTAAATATGAAATGGCCATTTAGGGCTCTGAATAAAACTGCGCGCATCAGAAAGGCGACAGGCTTATAAAATTTAAAAGGGCAAAAGCCCATTAATGCTGTGGCAAAGCTTTGGCTCCCAGCTCTGGTTGAGTAGTTCCAACTGCCGTGAAGTGCCAAAGCTTTTAAGGAATCTTTAGCAACAGCTTCTCTCTAGCTGTGGAACGGACCTTGGCCTTGCACACTGGAAGTTTAATGGTGCAGCCTCTCCTCTCCACACAAGGGAGGAAAGGCGAGGGCAGCAGGTGGGAGGGCAATGGGGATAACATAGGGGTGAAGCAAAATCTGGAGGGGAATTTTTAAAAAAGGCTGTATGCTGGAATGTGTGGCTAAAATGACTTGCTGGTGGGAACCTGTTCAGGTTACGATACTGAGGCAGTAACATGGCACAGTGGGTTACTCGAAAATATTGCTAGCACCAGCAGAAAAGTTTCACAAAGGAATGTAGCAAACCTCAACACCTTTGGGAAACAAATCCCTCTGACGAACATAGTTGGTCGTGGATTCAGAGCTCCACTTCCTTCTCCCGACTGGGGAAAATGTACTATGGCATCAATCTTCTCTTGGCGGGGCCTGGTGCAGGTTTGCGAATGCCAGAAGACTGCTCTGACCTTTCCCTGTTCCAAGCTGAGGATGTTGAAACACCAGCCATCAAACAAAAGAGACATTGAAAGCAAGATCTGCAATGAAGCACGTGTGACTTTGAGGCTAGCTGAGTGCATTTGGTGGCCGTTTTCCTCAGAGTTTGGGGTGGGGAAGAGGAGAAGGAAAAGGTCGCTTATTTTTACAGTGAGGCCATGGAAAACCTGACTTGAAATCCCCTAAATATCCCATAGTCAAGTATTTTTTAAATCTTTTTAAGTGTTGTTTCAAAGTGCCTTGATTTCTGCTCTTTTTACATATGTATCTATAATTGCTACATTACAAGAGGAAGATTATTTTTCCCCATGGTTGCAAGGAGGACCAGGAATTTTGCATAATCCACTGTATTAAAAAAAGAAAGAAGCTTTAAAAAAAAATGTCTTTAGGATTATATATTAAAACAATGAAGCATTTCCTGGGATTGAATTGACAGATTGTGAGTTGTATCTACACAAGATAACACTACCTTGAAAAGTGGCTGATTTCAAGATTATTCTGTAAATTGTAATTTAAATTTACTTTGGACTTTCTGAATTTAAGAAGAACGCCTTTGGGACCAGTTGGTATAGGTATCTAACCTGCCAATTACATTCATGTCAACATGGACAGATGCTTTTATTTTGCATTGTTTGCATTGTTTACAGTTCGCAATACCTTAAATAAATGATCACGATTAGAAACAATGATTGAGTGTGTGGCAAAGGATCAATGAAAACTGTGTTTCAGGAAAGAAGTCAGTTGCTGTGTGTATGTACAGAGAGTGTTTTGTGCTCTCTGGGATGAAATAAATCTGCGATCTTAATATGGCATACAATTCTGTTTTTAGATTATTTTAAGAAACCCACAAAAGATAATGCATCAGTTTTTGTAACATTTGAATGATTTCTCCTGTACAAGAAGTGGAAAGGCAAGGCTCTCTGTAGCATAGTTCCATTCATAACTTTTCTTGGGAGTTGCTTGCCCTTTGCCCCAAATCTCTTCCACTTTTATGGGCTCCAAAGGTTTTCTGTTGGGGAAAAAAAAAAAAGCAAAAGCAGAACCAAACCAGCACCCCAAACCCTCATGGATGCCAGTTACATCACTGATACTATAGTTGGAGACAATGTTGGCAGGTTTTTAGCAATCTAATGTTTGTACTAGCAACTTGGAAAGCCTGGTTTCTCTCCTGAAAAGGAAGAAAAATAGATCTGGGAAAGGAAGAAGAGTTGAAATTCCTTTTGCCTTCCCCAGTGTTTTGTTGATAGGTTTCAGAACAACAGGGATCCAGCCTCTTCCCAGTCACACAGAAGATAATGTGACTATGAGAAATGGAGGTAGTGGCTGGCCAGGAACTCGTGGTGCCTGCTGTGCTGCTCTGACAACGTGGGTGATCAAATGCTGCAGGAGGCGTGAGCTGGGTTGTTATGGCTTTACCTGGGAAGCCTGTTTCTCATAAATAAGTAGGATTGCAGTTAATGCCTGTGGTAGCAAATTTGACCACTATGCAATTGGCTAATTTGTTCACTCCTAGTTAGACCAATTTTTGTGAAATTCTATCCTGTATTACAGCAAAGCGGCGAAAATATTGTCGAAGAGTTTATGTTGGTTTATGTTTGTTCCTGTCAACTGCCTGTTGTAGGACAAGCAGCACAAGCCCTCTTTATCCATTTAGGTGTGTGTTTTATGGGAAAACACAGTAAGCAAAACATCAATATAGAACCACCACAGACAGACCTCCTGCTCAGATATTGTATATTTTCCTTACACTCAATTCACATCTTCACTCCAAGTGTATGTAAGTCTTCCAGCTGATGACAAGTTGAGGCTGTCTGGTATTAGAAATAATTTCAGCTTTAAAATGGTGTCTTTGGCTTAAAAGGTTGTTTTGCCATATTGATTTCCTCCTCCCCCTTCTTACTATAAAGCAGAAAATTCTTATGTAGCAATTTTCAATTCTTCGCTTCCGTTGGGTTTCATGTGATCATTAACATTCAGCTTGGCTAATGTAAGAATATTTTAAAGAGAGTATAGGCTGCTAGGGAAATGTCCAGGCAATGAGTTGCAATGGATCTCCTCAGCTAGACTGTTGGAGGCAGTAGTGTATTAGGAGAGTAGGAGATGGTCTTACACTTGTTACATGTTATTTTTGGTTCTAATAATTTAAGATAGACTGAAGTCTACATTGCCTGCAAAGATGAAGTTTCCTGGCTTCAGTACAGTGCTCTGCCCTTCCCTTTATGGAGCAGGGCAAATTTCTATGGGTATTAGGTATCCATTAAAAAAGGCAAAGTTGTTCTTAGACAGACAAAATCACTTTCAACCTAATTTCTCCTGTAAGCGTCAATAGAAATTAAGTTACTCCACAGGGAATGACTCATTCTTTAAAAGAACTTGCCCTTCTGAAGGCTCACATAGGTGATCACTCATTCTGGAACACCTGTAGTTTCCTTCAGTTGCTTATACATTTTAGTTCTGTAGCAGAGGACAGAGGAAGTAATTTTTACTCCTGTAGCGAATGGTCTAACATCCAAGAAATCCTTTCCAATTTGTGGTGGTTGATGCATTTTAAAATAAGTTTTAGTATCTAGTGAAATATCTAAGCTTGAAAAGGGATTTCTGTCCTTTACATGGATAATTCTATAGATCAAGCAGGTTTGTATTTTGTCTAGTGTACTAATATTGGAGTGGTGACATACAGCCTATCACAGTAACATTCCATTAACATAAATGTGGGAAGCATATCCCCTGGTTGGTAATCCAGGGTTTGTTTTGACTCTGCAGACCAGCTTTGACTTGATTTCCGAAGTGAAGCTGGAAGGCTCCTGGCTCAATACCAGGCAGTGGGAGGGAGGAAAAAAAATTGCTCAAAACCCCATTTATATGCACAGTGCTACAAACCTGTGCAAATTTCATAAAAGTGTGAGTTTGTATTACCTCTACTGCTCATTGTTAGTCTATATAAGAGGTTTCTTATTTATTTTATGTTTGCTTGTTTGTCCTGGCTTATGACAGTGGATGGTGAAGACCTGATTTATAACTCATGTCCTCATGCTAAGACATCCTCCTTCAGACCTGTGAAACCTACCCAAGTGATGGTCCAGCTGCCTGACCCATAGCCAGTTGTGTTATCCTCTTCCTGTTGGGCTGTATGTCAGTCTTTTGGTAGTCAGTATTGGCTGTGGTCACAGAGGTACTGTGGTTGCTATAAGCTTTTTTTATTTCCAGGGAAAAGCAGCACTGCTGTGGGCCTGACTTCAGGAAGGGGAACAACTCTAACATATAGATAATACATATGTGTTGTCAAAGATAGCACAAGAATGAAAGCCACAAAAGTGAAGCATCTGATGCTGTCACGCAAAACCAGTATGGAGATGGTTGTCTTTATTTGGGTTTTCTTCAAATCTTATTTGTTCTCATGTTCTCAGCTCTTTGCCTGGTAACTGGTAAGTTCTTCTGGTGATTTAGTTTAGTAGTCAGCTTGGTCCAGATAGCATTAACTAGAGAATACTGACTACTTGATCTAATGCACAAATGTGGGGAAACTGCCTCATTCATGTGGCAGCTTTTTGTGCTGTGAAATACCATTTGTCATCTTTGCTGATTAGGTAAAAACATGTTTGAGGAGTAAGAGAAAATGCAATACCTTGAAAACAAGTTCGTGTTGTCTTTTGGATTCATGTAGTAGTTTTTCATTCCTTTGAGACTTCAGGGCTCTGATGACTGACTGGCTGGCACAGTGAACGGTATCTGTCTTAGAGATTTCTAGATAGTCTCATAACTAATCAGAAAGCATTATTTATTGGGACTGGAGCAACATAGATATATGACAGAATAGTAGGGGCTTCAATTGGCCATTTAGTAGCAAAAACAGTTCCCTTGATGTGTATCTGCTTGTTTCTTGGCTACATTCCTGATTCCCTCTGAGAACAGTGGAGTCTTTTAGGCTGCTCTGAAATACACACCTCTGTATCTCCATCCGTAAATTCTGCCATGCAGGTTTCTCTTCTTGTGTTTTTGAACACCCATTCTGAAAACAGATGAACTGATCTAATACTGGTTTATTGTGTAAATGAGGGCACCGTGGGGTGAGGGAGGAGTGCAGGACAGTGCCGAGGCTGACACTGTGGGGCAGTTGGTGCTTGAAAAGGTTTGAAACGGGGCTTCCCTGGAAATTGTCTGGTCTCATACTCACAAAGGGGTTTCAGAGTCTGCCTCACCAAAAGCAGAAATCACCGTAAGCTTGTAAGGTGTTTTTATGACTTTGATTTTGTGTGAAACTCAGACCCTTCCCCCGTGCTCTTCTCTTGGACATGACTGTTGTCCAACAGCCTGCTAAGGGTCAAGAAAACAGCTCAAAGGTTACCATCTGCTCTTGGTTATTTTAGAGGTGTGAGAGTGTGATGCATGAGGGGAAAAAATCCACCACAAGAGAGTTGACTCACAGGGAGGAGAAGCTTGAGCCCTGAGTTGCAAGACCTCCACCCCTCCAACTACAGCCACTTTCTTGATGAAATGAGAGAAACTCATCAACTGCTGTCCCCCTGTGTCTGTGCCCAGTTTGAACAGCACTTCTGTTTGTGCAGCCCAAAGGCAGGATGCTTCCATAGATAGTGTGAAAATAAGAAATACCTTACATATCGTTGCTTTCACATAAGCCTTAGTTTTCCTTAGTACTGCACATCTCTAAGATCTTGGCTGTTGTAAATGACAAAAAGAAGCCTTATAAGCATGAAAATTTTCTTAAAGAATGCATTTACTTAAAATGCATTGCAAAATACAAGTTCCTGTAGCTAAACTATTTTTACAATAAGCACTGTTATGCTTCAGTTTTAAAACTATTTTATGTTTTTAGGTGAATGGAAGAGCCATTTGATTATCTCCCCTGTCCTGCCAAGCTGCACCAACCCTACCTCCAGCTAAAAAAAAAGGGTCAAGAAAATGCTTTAAAAAGCACTTTTAGAGGCTTAGTTGACACTGAATTCTTGGAAAAGTAGTTTGTTTATGCATCTACCCATAGATGAAAGAGAGAAGAGTTTACTATCCCACAGGTTTGCAGGGGAAAAGAAGAATG
Source organism: Hypocryptadius cinnamomeus (assembly GCA_013400635.1). NCBI lineage: Eukaryota > Metazoa > Chordata > Aves > Passeriformes > Zosteropidae > Hypocryptadius > Hypocryptadius cinnamomeus. Next base: position 101,664 of record VYZP01054933.1, read on the forward strand.
ATATGGTTGTCAGGCAGTCTACCCAGTCTCTTAGTGTCCTTGTAAATTCTGTGTTTGTTTAATGCTTATAACTCTTTTCCCAGCAGTGGGATCACAGAAGTTAACTTCTTTACAGCTGTTACACAGCTCATGCTTAGTTCTCCCTTATAGCAACCCAAGGCTTTCCCCAAGCCTTTTCAAGTAAAGCTTCTCTTCTCCACTTAGCACAGGTTGATTCACTTTATATTTAATTAAACTTCTTTTTTTTTAACTGGGATTCTTGTTCTGAAGGATGTCAGGCCAGTGAACTGTCATCCTGTACATGCTTTTGTGATCTGAGTATCTGCACACTCAGCTCACTGTCCTTAGGTGCTTTACAAAACCACAAAACCTTACCTTTCTGTTTCACAGAAAACCAAGGTGCTGAGTTGCAGTGGGCACTTATGTGCAGATGTGGATGGTAGTTCTGTGACTGAAAAGGTGAATTCAATGTGTGTTGCGCTGTCAAGGCTGTTTCTCTACAAATTGGCGTTCAAATTGATCCCATTCACAAGTCCCTTTTTGACTCTGAGGTATCCACTCTGATATTTCTCACCTGGTGAGACTAAATGCAGCTATCAGTCCTGCTTTTAGATGTTTGTTACAGGAACTGTACTTGAGTCTTTGCTTGTTCTCTCAAGCATGAGATTTCTCCAAAAATCTACATCACTGTTTTAAAAAGTATTGGGTTGCAGTCCAGCTGGAGTTAGATACCATTAGAGATGGGTGCCTACTAGCTTTCCAAATGAATGTGCCAGTAGCTTTGGCTTTTGGCACTGTAATACTCTGACATCTCTCACATTAAAATCATAACAGTATTATGTAAGAAGAAGTTATTTTGGGTCACTAGCAGAGCCCTCTCAGACTTCATTAAATCAGCCTTGCGAGTTAAAACACTCGGGCTCCCATCTTCTTCCTGCAGCTTTTTGGCAACATGAGTGTGTGGGTGCTGTGTCCTTTCTCAGTCATTTGCCCTCTGCTTTGCTCAGGCTGCATGGCTGGCTCTGACCCTGCTTCTGCCACAGCAGTTTGTGTGGCTGTGGGGAGCCCTTGCAGAGGAAGGACATACTCAGCACTGCTCAGCCCTGGCCTTCACTCCCTGGTCCCAGCTGCTTTGAGGTGGCACTGGAGAGAAGGAGAAACCGAGTGCCTCTGTGGTCCTGCTGCTCCAGGCTCTGTGGCAGCAGGCAGACAGGAGTTGTGTGGGAAGCTGGGTACCCGGGAGGGCTTCAAACTGCACTAAACAAAGTCCCACCTCTGCAGCGGGCACTTGTTTGTTTATGTATAACGCAGGAGTCAGTTTCATTTGGCCTTGTGTTACTCTTTAGCAAAGGACAAGTAAAACACCAGCTGTTGGTGACCAGCAAGAGAGAGTACAGAAAGAATCAGGGGGAACCTTTGCAATGTTTGTTGATGACAAATACTTAAACCTGGTGTTTAGCAAAGGTATGGTTTAGATGTGAAAGATGCCATACTTGGACTTGTGTGAGCATTGTAAATGCTTCCTTTGGAGACCAGTCCTTGCGTTCTGAGTGATCCTTGGTGTGAGTTACGCATAAAGGGATGGCCATTCGGAGATGGCTTGTACTCCAGAAGGAATCAGCAACAGGACAGAAGATAAATATTTTAGAATATCCACATGAAATTGCTGTGTCCTCAAAGTCTGTGCAGCAGGGAGAGCAGAGCTGCTGGATTCCACTGCGGGTGGAGTGGCTGGAGCTGTGCAGGTTGGGAGAGTGCAAAGGCCCCCTGGGGCACAGACCAGATGGTGCTTGGTGCTGTGCAGGCTTGGGTGAGGCAGTGGTTCTTTCTGCAAAGAGCAGTGCTGCGGATGGTTAGCACTTCAGAGCTTTTTTGATTAAAACGGGTTCTGAAAATATTTGCAATCATTTTTATTCTGCCTGTATTTGTGGCAGATTGCTCTTTTGTAAAGGAACCGATTGAAAAGCATCTGAGAGGTGTAGGGTCTGCAGGGAAGAACCTGCAAGGTTGAGGTGGCAGCGGTGGCTGCTGCTGGAGGGTTCAGAGTGGAGCTCTGAGGAGCTGGCTGGGGGGGAACAAATGAGTGCCTTAAATTCAGGATTGTGCTGATTCTCTTATCCTTAAGTAAGGTTGTTTTATCCCCAAATAAATACAAAAAATGCTGAAAATTTAGGATTCATCTGTTAATGTTTCTTTTGTTAAATAATTGGTACTTGGAACATCTATTTTTAAGACTTTGGCGTGTTTCCTCTTACCTACCCTAGAGCATAGCTCCCCTATGGTGGTTGGTATGCTGCATTTAAGGCAGTGTTTTGTAACCTTTGGATACCTGCCTTTAGCTCTCTGATAGGCTGTGCTGGGTCCTTGTAAGTGCCATGCCACTGGAGTGGTTCACCCAGGACAGCTCCAGCTCGGTGTCTGCGTGCCCAGAGCTGGGAGCACCAGGCATATGCAGGTAAACACATTAACGAGCTGAAAGGAGGATAAAGTCGATGATAGGCAGGCTGCTATTGTGTGGTGCCCAGGCTGTGCCATGGTGACTAAGACGCTGTGATAGTTTCCTTATTGGCCACCATCTGTCTGCTCCTGGCTGCAGCTTCTTGGCTGGCACTCTGCCTTCGCAGAGGGACCCACGCTGCCTCGGCACAGCACCCAGGGCAGGGAGTCTGGGGTGGGCAAGGAGGGGACAATGGATGCCCAGCAGCTTTCTGGTCATAGCTGTGTGATACACTCGTTTAGTCACTTTGGGAAAAAACCCCCAAAATTCTGAGACAGCATTTTCAGTGTATTCTTAAAGGTTTTGCATCCTAAATGCTTGTATAAATCATTCAATGCATAACCTTTCTTGCAGCACTTTTTGCGAAAGAAAATATGGTACCAGTGCCTAATTTTGGAATATTAGTGTTTTTAAAATTTAAGGGAAACTTCACATGTTTCTAGCAGCTGTATGGTGACACACAATTTGAAATTCAGATTTAAAAATTTTAATTTGGTCACCCAAGAAGAAACATCATGTCAGTGTGGAGTCTTACTCCTTTTTCTGAAATTGCAGCTGTGACCCTCAGTATCTTTTTCTCAATAAAGAGAAATGTAAATCAAAAATACTTGTAATGTTGCCAGCATTTTGTCCTAGCAACATCCCAACGTATTAAATCATAAAATAAAGAAATAGTACGTATCTCCTGCCGTATGAAAAATAAAAATATATTTTAAAGTATATATTTGCTGTAGTCATGCTCATCTTCAGTGTTCATGAATTTATACCTTATTTTGCTGAAGAAACTAGCATCCAACATTATCTGAAAAACTGTTAATACGAAATAATAATAAGAAATGAAATATTGGTGAGTCAAGCTCCCATTTTACTGGTTGCACCCAATTTAGGAATATTTTGTAGTAAATGGAAGGTGAATACATACACACCAACCTCTCTTTGCTTTCCTTCATTGTTTAATAAGACTAAACCCTCCAAAGGAACACTGAAGAGGCAGGGATTCTTTGGCAGTTTATCTATTTGTGTTTTTAATGTAGAATATTTTTAGCCTGAGATGCAAAAATGCATACTTTTGTATTGAAAGAGACTGTTGTTTCCTTTTATTTTAAACCCTGGATGAGAAACAAGATGTCAGACCTATTATAATGCAGCCCAGTAATTAACATATGTTGGTCTGCCTCTGCCAAGGATTTCTTATGAGTAATGCAAGTTGCACAAGTAGAGGAGTCAGGTGGTTTGTCAGTGAAGAATCATACCCATGCTTGAGTGATCAGATCCTAGAGACACCATCTGAAGATAGAATATTTATCTGTGTTTAAATCTAAAAACCATTATAGTTAAATGACCTCTCAGCTGCCTTAAGTTTAAAAATCTAGGTAAATTCAGCTTCTTCATGGTGGGTTTTTTTTTAAGTAATGAGGCATATATTAGCAGTTCTGATCTATTTTCCTAATAAATGTTATGGGAAACAAATGGTATATTGTGGATTTAAATAACTAAAAGATTCCTGAACTCTGAAATTTGCTACAAGTAGTGTTCTTTCTACAAGGAGATTTTGTTCCTTAACCTAAAAGGAGGCTGTTGCACACCCACTCATGGTTTAATGTGGGCTCACAATTAGTGAGTGCATCTTCTGCACAGCTCTCTCAATGTGACCCCATCATCTTGGCTGAAGGGACTGGAGCATGGGGATATAATAGGATCAGTCAATATCTGCATGTATTGCAAGTATTAACAACTTACAAACACCAGAGCTTCTTTGGTAGTTTATCACCATAGTGTAAAACCATCGTTTTTTTCTCCTCTAGAGTTGTGTTTAATTTGTAGTTTATATTTTGATGCTATCTGTTCAGCTATAAATCAAGCTTGACTGTGACAGTGATGGCCTTCAGGCTACCTTTTGGTTGTAAATTCGCAATTGTTTTTGCCTTGAGTGCCATTTTCAAGGTATGCAGTGTGGATAGTTTTGAATAGAAGAACTTTCAATACAGGAGGAGGATTTTGGTGCTTAGACTAATGATTAGAATAATTTAAGATTGCCAGCCTTAAAATATTCAGCCATTAGAATCCAGGCATATCAAATAATTTTAAGTAATGATAAACTTCAATTCTTTTGCAAAATCTCCCTTTGGTACCCTTTGGTTTAGGGTCCATATTTTCAGGTTTCATCTTGGCTGACAAACACTAGAAACTCAATTAAATGGACAGAGATGCTGTTATAATTGGTTCACTTAAGGAGTTGGAGCTTTAGAGTACACATGGAAGTACTATTAGGCTTAGCTAATAGGACAACAAGTCCTAACAATAGGACTTGTTTCTCACTTTCTGCTTCATTTCTATGCCATGTTAGGTCCTGGTAGGTCCAATTCACCCACGGAGGGTGTTTGCCACCCTTTCTCAAAACAGGGTAGTGCAGTTGATAGTCACACTTAGTAACACTTCTTGCCTGTTTTTCAAATCCTTGAGCAACTTGTGGCTTCCAAAAAGGTTAAGTAAGGACTGCAGTGGGTCAGAACTCCTGATTTGCAAAATTTTAATGTCTAGAAAATGCTGGGGTCTCTAAAAGTGAAATTTTTGCATGTAAAATTTTTTCCCCTTCCACTGCTGTTATTCTAAACTGGGCAGATTCAGCAGCTTTTGAGGAGATGCTGGAAAACCCGACTAGTTTAAGGGGGAAAGAGCTGGCTGAGAAAAATACATGGTGAAAAAGATGTAGCTGCATTTACTGCCATGGCGACATTTTGGCCATGGAAAGTGAAATTGCTGAACTTGTGTTAATATTTATTGTGCATTCAAACACCTGTTGGAAGGCTTTGTGATCTATGGGTACTATTTTTATCTTCATTTACAGATCAGCAGGTGTTCACAGGCCTGTTGGACGTCCATCCTTTTGAGGCATTTATGAGTAAACGTTTCTGGCTGTCATAATTTTGGTTGGTCAAGTTCACATTAATTGCTGCACTCTGTGCAGTTGTTCTAACATTTAAATACTGCCTGTGAGTAGGTTTGATTAAAATTACGTCTCTAGGTGCACACTAAATACCTTTGATACCTCACCTACAAACAACTGTAGAATTGTTGGTGAGAATGACAGCTGCAGGCAATAAACGAGGACAGTAATAGAAGTCTCAGTGCTGGAGAGAGCATCATAAATCATGAGGTGAGAGCAGCGTGTGTGCTGACAAATCGGTGAGCAGCTGCAAACAGCATTTTCCAGGTAAGAATTATTGCACTTGCTCCTGATAACTGCTCAGAAACCACCTCTTCCTTGTATGTGGGCAACTTTGCCCCTGCGCAGGTACTCACAGCAGTGTAAGCTGTTGAGCTCTAGTATTTTGCCTGGGAATGGTGTTTTGTGTGGTGTAAGGTACATATTGTACATTGGACCTTGGTTTTCATCCAAGGTGTATTCAAGTGTGAGTTTTCCCTTTCAAGGAGGAAAATCCCCATGCTTATTGCAGTAGATGAGTTATTTGATTTAGTTTCCTCAGAGACTTTGGAGAAGTGTTCTTGACAAGTGGAGAGAAGGAGATGTATTTGGCTGGTTTTAACAAGCTTGCTTTGTTAGCCCTTGCTGGGTGGAGTTTGGAGAAGGTACATATGCCTCTTCAAAAAATAAATGAAAAAAATGTACTGGAATGATGCTGTTTAAGTAAGGGAGGTGATAATCCAGTCACACAGAAAGCAGTCTTGCTCTTCTACTATAAGGGAGATGAAAACTATTTTAATGAAATAATGATGGGAAACAGATGGCAAAGAGCTAGCAACTGAAATATTTCTTGAACACTAGAAAATAAGTGTCAAACACATGTCTTATAATGTAATTATTGCTAAAAGCATAACATGTCAGAATATGTTTTAAAATGTTCAAATCTTTTTTTATACGTAATTCAACCTTAATCTCTTGGGTTCTAGTTAATAGACTTTAATCTTCATAAATTAATGGCTTAGAAGTTTTGATGACCAGAAGTTACTGCCACTTTGCTTAGACAAGTGACACCAGTGTCCTGCTCCAGAAAGGTGCTGCAGCTGGCAGACATTCATAGCTTTAATATGCAGTCTTGCAAGACTGCCCTTTAGAGTTCCTATGCTGTCAGTTTGTTGTCCATGATGGGAGAAGCTGCTGACACACACGGGCATGTTGGGACTGCAGTGTGGGCAGGGCAGCCCCAGCAGTGGGTGCTGGGTGTCTGGCTCAGGTGTGAGGCTCCCCTGGTGTTGGGGAGCACAGCTCCAGCATGCAGCACACATCCTGGTGAATACCAGGAGCCCTAACAAGCACTGCCTCAGCGCTGCTGCAGGTGTGACCACAGTGCTGTCCTGTCCCCACTGTGACAGGGGAACTTGAGTATCTGCAAGGATTTCTTAACAATTTTGCTGTGCTGTGCTTATGTTTAGAATGTAGTTGTCTTTCTGTTGTACTTGAAACTGTTTACATAAATCATATAAATAAAATGTTCATTAGAAATGGTCCTTTGAATAGAATCATATAAATATGACATAATTGTGTCCCAGTGCACACCCCACCCCTCTCCCCCCACTGGGCAGCAGGATTTGATCACTGGATTGAGAGAAGACTTTTGTGGTTTTGGAATGTTTTCATTGTGGCTGGTTTTGTTGTTTCTTTGTTTGTTTTCTTGTTAAGGTTCATTTTCAGCTGACTTAGCTACGATTGATACCACTGTCCATGACTGCCTGGTTTCTGCATCAATGAAAGGAACATTAGGAACACCCCAGCTAAGCAGATGGAGGGCCAGGGCCTCCCTTTGAGCTCAGCTCAACCGGCTTCAGGCTGTGACACTATTCTCAGTGTCCAGGCACCTTGCAGTTCCCCCCAAAAAAGAAGACTATTTTCATACACCTCAGAACAGTTTCAGTGCAACAACCTGGTTTTCTAGAAACTCTTTTTTTCTTTTATAGAATATTCTTCTGGCATTGACAAGTGTACAAGAGAAGCTATTTTTCTGAGTTTTTATATTTATGTACCATAGCCAATGTGTTCAGACACCTTCATGTGCACTTTTTTTCCTCTAAGTCCCATTGAACTGAATACCTCTTACCAGCCTCACCTGATTTAATACTGAGCTAGCTGAAGGGTACCATTCATTGGCTGGTGGCACGGTGACTTTTGGAAGATGAGCTGGAGAATGTGCAAGCTTTGGTGCTGGCAACACAGGGCTTTGACTGTGGTGTCCCTGGCATGGCCACATTCCTCCCCTTTCCCCCATCCTCTGTGCTAGCAGGAACAGAGGGGAAGGTGTGCAAGTGTGCTGGGTCTCATCTGTGCCTCTCAAAGGAATAGATAAATTGTGTCCTGGAGATGGTGCTGACTGTGTGCCACTAACACAGGCTGATGGGAATCAGGAAAAGTAGGGTGGCACAGAAGCAAGGGGCCATTGCTGCACCATGGTAGGTGGCTTGTATATGGGTCAGCATCTTTTATGGCTTTCTGCATTTGCTTCTCCTGGATAAATGATGCCATTAATACTGAGGGGAGCTGCACCATGATGCCCAGTTATGAACATGCTGCTGTGTGAGAAAGGTGGACAATCCCTCTTCCCATCCTGTGGTTTTGTGCTGTCAGGACTACTTAAGCCTCTTGGTTCCCTGCTGCATGTTATTCCCATCCTTATGCTGTGTTAGCATAAATATTTGTGCAGGTGCACAATGAACCAGACTGCTGAACTGATGAGGATGGAAACAAAAAAAACCCTTTTGTGTTTCTCACACGTTTTTTCCCTAGTCTGTTTCCCTCTATGCCTGCACCAGTCACCCGTGGGCAGCACATGGGCAGCAGCAGAGGATTCAGAAGCAGAGCTGTGTGGCAGACATGGAGGCAGGAAAGATTGCTTTAACTGGCTCTCCTGCCTAGGAAAATAAGACAGATCCACAGCCTCACAATTAGCAGAAAATAATAAGCCCAGCTTGTAAATAGATTGGATCAAGTGATTAAAACCACAATATTTTGATTTGTTTTCCTATTAGCACAAGAGCATCTGTTGCTGGGGGCAGGTAGATTCTCACTGAATTGCACGTAACCTTCCCTACATTGGGCACCGCTTGTCGTCTGTTAGAGCAGCCTTTGGACTGGTCAGGAGTCCTGAAAGCAAGACCCAAACAAAAGGAGCTTGGTTCTGCAGGACCATGCCCATGCAAGTTCCTGCCTAAAGCCCTTCATCCAGCGGATGATCTTGGGAGGCTGGAGGCCTCTGCTGTCTCCAGCTACATGAGCTGGAAAAGTGAAAAGATGCTGGAAGAGCTCAGTCTCCAGCTGGTCTGTGGTTGAGAGCACTGGGGAAGCATGACAGGGCCAGGGCTACCCATTACACAGAGTAGTCCCCCTCAAGCCTTGTTCCTCCCCGTGCTGCCTGGTGTGCTGTCCAGGGGATGGGATAGGTAGTTTGGGATCGCTGGAGAACCTGAGCCTTTTAAAACACCCTTGTATGTCCTGTGACGTAGTGTGTGAACTGCCACTGAAACCAGCTGTGCTACATCCTGCTGGTTAGTTCTTGCAGTTTGGACCAAGTACCCCCAGCTCTGAGGCTTCTGTTTTGCAGAAGGTGGCTCTGGTTTCCGCAGACTGAAAGCACTAATGCAGATCTTAGGAGACACTTTTTTTCTTTTCCTTTGAACAACCTGTGTTTCAACTGAAATGGATTATTTCCTTTTCTGTCAAATCAGGTTGTGGGAACTTAACACTGTACAGTCAGGGAGGAGGTATCACAGAGCTCGAAGCCCATCCTCCCCTGTGGCTGGTGTGGACAGGATACTTCTGTCACACTTACCCCTGGCAGAAAAGGCAGCTGTGTATTGTCACAAATTGTGCAGTAAGATCGAAAGCTAAAACCTGGAAGGGAAAGCCAAGCTCCCGTTTGCAGCCCTAAAGTATTCCTGCTCTCATCTGCTCTTCCCACCCTTCATGGAGGGAGCCTGTAGCTGGTGGGCGACTGCCTGTTGGTGCCCGGGCGGGGCAGGCGGTCCAGCGCAGGCGGCTCCTTTCCGGGAGCCGTGGCCTCCGCCGAGGCCAGCTGGCAGCAGCCCCTGGCTCTGTGCCTCTCCTGCTCCCTGCTCAATTTTTGCAGCTTTAGAGCCTCGTTTGGAGGCTGAAGTGCCGCAGAAGAAGCTGTGCTAAAAGGGTGCCTTTTGCATGGTGTGCAGTCCTGCTGCGGTGGGAGCCCTGATTGGTGGCTGGAGCTCCTGGGCACCATGATAACAAAAATAACCTTTATTATTAAACTAAGCGTGTTGTCTAAGTGCTAGTTGTGATTTTAAATTATTTTTTGTTGTTTCCTAAAGCCCATGGCACGCTGTGTTTCTTTGGTCTGTATTTTTAGAGGTGTTCTGTCACTGTGAGCACGGGGGCTGGAGCTCACGGATCAGACCACAAGTGGCCGTATCCCCTTGGGAGTGTGGAATAAGTCACTCTGGCTGCCTTGTGGGTGGAGATGTGTTACATCTGTGGGGTGCCTCATGCTCCTATGGAATTAAATGTTCTCTCTGTTTATTGTGCATGGGTTAGTTATTAAGGGATGTTATCACTCTTCATGCTTCACACAAATGAAGCACCAGAGCCCCTGTTGAACAGAAATGCATAAACCAGTCATCTTCAGGTAGTGGAGAAAATTTCCCCGAGTAAAAAAGCAAGTCAGGACCTTAAACTGGTCACTGTTTGTGTGAGTTTTAGTGTGGGCACTCCAAGCCATCTCGGTGAAGTAGACCTGTGACCTTGGCCTAGACTTTGTCTTGATGTTGTGAACAGATTCTGAGTAGATTGCTGTTTGGGGTGCCACACAGCATAAAGATTTTGATGAATAAATTCATGTTCAAATTGGAATAGAGCTGATAGCATCATACACAGATGTTTTGTGCATCTACCTTTATTGTAAAATAGCTTTTAATAGCTCCAGATAATTTAAATTTTTTTTTTTAAATCAGACTTATTCTCAGACCTCAGAAAAAAATAAGATGACTTATGGCTGAAAACAGAAATTGTCAATACCTTCATGTATCATACCTTCATGTATTCACATTAATTTTTCTTTCCAAATTTTGTTTTTATTAAAAATAGAATTTTTCTTGAAAAAATGCTGATTTTTCTTAAGGCAGCTGATAAAGTAAAATGCCTGAAACAGGTCCCTATTTTAGTGCATGCTGTTTGTGAAAATTTGATACTTTCAAATAACATGAAGCAAGACTTCCAAACATCTCCAAATTCATTGAAGTTTTTCAAGTTTATAGTCTATTTCTAGAAATCAAGGGCACAGATTCATTTTTGCAGGGGTTTTGGTTTTTCTTTTTGTGGTTGGTTCTTTTAATTATATTCCAAACAAATTACCATAGTGAAATCTTTCTGTGTGTCAGGATATCAAGAATAACATAGTGTAAGCCTCTTTCATTAATATTCATTGTGATATTTCGTAACTGTATCTGTTGAGCAGCACTGATTGAATTTGGAGAAATTGTATTGTTTAAAATCCTTTTCATTAATATATTAAACTCTCACAGCATATTATTGAAATCAGTTTGTACACAGACATTTGATTTTGCATCTCTAGCCTTACCCAAGTTCAGAGACTGCTTGCATCCATTAATGTCATGTTAGGGAAATTGGCACTCCATTTTGATGGGATGCTGTGTTCTGGTAGCTGTAAGAACTGTACAGGTTTCAAAAATTATTGGCGAGACTTAAGTTCATTACAAACTAATAAAAAGTTATAGAAGATATTATTTATATGGAAGTACAAAATAAATACTGGATTTTCTTCTAAAGAGAAAATGGTTTGGGGGTTTTTGACTGTTAATTAGTCACTCTGCCAGGCTTAATGGTTTTAAGGGAAAAAATGCATCCACTTAAAGCATTTAATTTTTTTTCTGTCCTACTTCACTATTAAAGACTACACGGAGGAAACAGGCAGATGAACTGGTCTTTGGGAGGAAACAGTTAAAAGTAGTGAAGCCCAAGTGCTATCAAACACATAAACAAACCTCTGAAAGTAACATTTATATTAAAAACTTACTGGTTTTAAATGTTTCTTGTGACTGATGCCAAAGAAAGAAGAGGTGAGTATGCTGTTTAAACTGATTGAGCCTTGTTGCAATAATGGGAATTAAGCTGCATACAGCAAATTTTTTTCTTTTTTTTTCCATCTGTATGCTATGAGCTTATTGGGAAGGTGAAGAGCAGGCAGAGCTGGCTTCCTGGGACCAGGAAGGGAGTGGTGCTGCTCATACTCATAGAACTTCTTTTGTATCTTTCCAGATTTTAATAATTGTGAATAAAACCTGGATTAAACTAGTAAAAGTTTTAGGGTTTTGTTTTGATTTTTTTGTTTTTAATCCTGAAACTTTTTAAATGCCCCTGCCTTTAGACGTCACAGGCTTATCTGTATGCACACCACTGAGGCCACATAAGGTGCCTCGTTACTTGCTCCCATGTGAGTAACTCCAATGTAAGTTTTTGCAGGAAGAGAGCAAAATGGGTCTACAGCATCCCTTTAATACCCGCTCAAATTAATTTGCATGAGGTTTCAGAATACGTACAGTTGAATATTCAAGTTTCAGTCTAGCTCTTTGACAGTGTTTTTGCAGAATGCTAGCCACTTAAAAGCAGCTTGGGGTTTTAGGTTTTGGATTTCCCCATTGTTCCTCCTCTGTTAGCAAGCCAGGCAACACAGGATAGGGATAATGCATGACTATGAGAAAGCAGTGGCTTGCTTCTTTGACCCCAGCCACCAAAGAGCCAGGTGATGAACTAAGCACAGGGGAGGGAAATCAAAGTTACAATCCTGCAAATATTTATATACATAGTTAAGGTTAGACATAAAAATGGTTTTTTAAACTTAGTCAAACTCCTTGCACATAAAGTTAAGAATGTATGTAAATATTTGTAGTCTGGAACCTATTTCAGGTTTTTTAAAATATTTAAAGTCCTTTCAAAAATACGTTTATTTATTTATTTATTTATTTATTTTTAATACTGCAAGGCCTTATGCTGCAGTATTAAAGATGCATTCAGAGAATGCAAATCCAGCCACATGGGTAACTCCTTCCGGCAGCAGCAGGCAAGGTAACAGCTCACCGACCTGTGAGATGCTTTTGTCTGCATGTTCAGGCTCTTTCTGGCAAGAGTTAGGTGCTCAGTTAGAGGGCAGGAGGGTTGGCTTTGGGTCACTGAACTCCAGGCTGTCGTTGTCTGATTTCAGCTAATTTTTCCCCTCCAAATTTCTAAAGTAACTTCTAAAAGATTGCTTCAAGTGCCTGGGTGTTCCCAGTGATAAAACAAGGTGTGCTGGTTTGGCATTAATTGATTTGTGGTGAAGAGGAAAAAGTCAGCACACAAGGTTAATTATGCAATCTTCCATCTCTTGCCTGAACTTCCCTAGTTGGTGTGCAGAAGCTAATTTTACAGTACTACTGTAAGATAAATAATTCGCAAGGTCCCTGGTAGTACAGAAGTGCAGCCACCTGGAACTGAGGACTGCTTTTTCATAGGCTCTCAAAGTCTTAGCATGTATCAGTCTTTGTCTTGAGAGCTGTGTTTTTTACTTATTTTATTAGCTCCTGGTGTGAAGGAAGTGATGTTATCCTAGCAACCTTCTTGTCTTCATTTGGCCTTCAGTTTTTTTGTGTATGTGTGTATGTATTTTCTTAGTAGTGAGTGACTGAAAACATGTGCAAACCAGCCATGTGCTGATGTTGCACTGACTCCAACTCTCACCCACCCGCCCACTTTCCTTCCTTCCTTCCTTGGAGAGCTGGCAAACAAATTACAGCCTCAACGTGTGTGCTGCTCAGGCAACGGCCCGCTGGGGAAATGCATGGGGGAGAACATTTGGATGCCAGATCAGTGTCTCATTAGGCATTTCTTAGTGTATTTTACAAGTCTGCAGACAAACAGTAGTTAAGGCTCAGATGGAGAAAAATTTATATGCTCCCTGCAGGAAAGGGGGGAGGCTGGGGAGTCTGCTGGGACTTGCAGGGCAGTTGCTGCTGCACCCAGGCAAGTCCCACAAGGCCATGCAAAGATTCAGTAATGTGCCCTAAAAGCTGATGGGTAGGAGGGGACTGGTGGCCCTCCTGATCACTTTGAAACATCCCATTAATTCATTGTGTTCTGCTTTGAGATAAGGTTCGACAGATCCTGCACAAAATTTTGGGGTACATATGTGGTACAAGTGTGAAACTGGGCTGAATCCAGCCTAAACCTGCTCAATGAATGGTAATTTGCAAAGTCATGTGGCCAAATCAGATGACTTCAGATGTGTTTTTAAGTGAGGGTTAAAGGAAACATTAAGCTTATGTTTCCTTGTTGCTGTCATTGCTGTTTTGCCGTATTGGAGTCTTAATGGTAATGTTTTCCTTTCTTTTTCACAAACAAGATGACCTTGGCAGTTAATGACCTGCTTACAGTCTTTGGCATGGCTCTTCCGGGGAGGGAGCATTCGTCATATTTATTCAGTAATTTCACATTACAGAAGATGCTCGACACTGGCTGTGAGGAGGCAGTGAGTGAAGCAGTATAAAGGGATGTAGCATCTAGGAGAAGGAGGAGGGTGGCCCCATTTCAGGGAGGGATTCCCCCCTCAGTATGGATGCAGAAGGATCCAGACCACAGGAAAGAGAATGCAGAAGCTGGGGGTGTGGGCTGTTGTGGGGTGGGCATGCATGTGGACAGCAACAGCCCAGCTGCCTGGCGCTGTGGAGGCAGGGAAGAGCAGCTGGTCCTCCCCAGCACACTTGGGTGCGTTTGCCGGGCAGCTGGGAGCTGAATGGCTTTGCTTCAGCAGAGCAAAACTTGTCCCTCAGCACCTGCATAATTGGGCTGTGCAGACCCCAGCAGAGCAACGGGGGCCTGATGGTGGGGAGGGCACATGAGCCATCAGCCCTGCTGCTGTCTCATCTGCCCTTCAGCAGAGAAATGTTTAAGTGGCGCTGTATGCCATCCATATATTAAAAAAGCCGTAAATAAATGGTACCAGGCCTTCCCAACCCACATTGCACTTCCTGGCTGGAGAGATGCTGAATGTGTTTGGTCTCCACATACTTGGTGCTGTGCTCTGGCCCCATGTACTGCAGCCACCCTACTGTAGTTGGAAACTTAATGAGTAAAACTAAAGCTCAGAACTCTTGGGTCTAAGTTTTATGGAGTTGTTTTTTCTTTTTGTGAGGAGAGAGGGATAAAACGTTGTCTTTTTTTTGTTATGTTTTTAAATCTTGATTAACTATACAAAGAAATATTACCTGTGAACTGCTGTGCTGGTAAGAGTAAGCTGGTGCTTTGGAAAGAATTTCTGACTTTGGAGCAAATAGTTTGCTTTTTAAGTTGCTCTGTTGTTTTTTCCTTGGCTTTGCCTGTGAGGGGGGCCTTGGTGGTGAAGGGCTCTGGTTATGGGTGCAGCAGCCACTGAGGGGACAGTGGGGAGGCCGCCATCATGTGAGCAGTAATTTTATTTATGTTGGTCTCCTTTCAAACTGTCACAGTAAATCTATATTCCTTGTCATTTTGTAAATCGTTATATAGGATTAGGCCTTTTACCAGCATTTAAAAATTCTGCAGTCATTTTAAAGACTCTCTCCCTTCCTGGCTCAGCCAAGCGATTCCTATCCTTGCTGGTATTCCTCGCTATTTAAATAATGCCGGGCCTGATTAGGAGGAAATGGTCTCTGGAAGGCAACCGACATTTTCAAAAGCACTGTTCCACAAAGGAGACTTTGAACTGTGCTAAGGCTTTAAAAGTTAAATAATATTTTGAATGTTAGAGTTCTAATGTTTTCCTATTGTCATGGGAGACTTGGATTGAGTCCCAGGATTGTGGTTAACTTTGCCTCCAAGCTTAGGCCTTATTTATTACCACTGAGGAGATGAACTTCAGCTACTTCACCTCTTTTTTTTTCTCTTTTTTTTCTCTTTTTGTTTTTTTTTTGTTTTAACTCTTAAAATTGAGACATCTTTTTAATTTTTTTTATTATTTTTATTTCAAAAAGGGCTATAAGTATTTTTTTAATGGAGGCCTGAGGAGAATGAGTGGTATCTTGGGGGTGCCAAGGACTGTGGCAGAGCTGCTGATGCCCTGAGCACCCCATGTCCCTGTGAGCTCTGTGGAGGGGCTGTGAGGCTCCCTGCAGCTGCTCTGGAGTGAAGGCAGCGGAGGCAGTTAAAAGAGGAAGGATCCTGAGGAGAGAGAGCCACGCGAGGCTCGGCAGCAGGGGCTGGGCCCGGTCCGGGCTGAGGCCTTGCACCGTGCCCATGGGGAGCGGGCACCATGGCCATGCTGAGGGGCAGGGGTGCTTCAGCCCCGGCTGCGAGCGGCCCTGTGCTCTCCTCTCACAGGGAAAGGTGGAAAGGCCCCTTCCCACCCAAACCATTCCGCTCTCCTGTGGAGCTTCGGCGAGCGCGGCCGAGGGGCCTCCGATGGGATGCAGCTCAGGTTTGTGGCTCTCACAAACGAGTTTGTTTTCACACAGCAGCCTACTGGAGCCACAGTTTAAGGAGTGGTTGCGATGGAACAAGGTTGTTTTAGGAAATAAAGTTAATACTTTAAGGACATTTATGCATTTACTAAGCCCTCAGAAAGCTGCATGAACTATGATAATAAAATTTGCCGTGCGGGTCAAATCATGGCCTTCATTGTTAGGCATGGTTTTTTCCCGTCGTCATTCTCCCCTGGGGATTTATTTGGCATGAGGTATAATTTATTTGGCATCACATAATCTGTGCACAGTAGTCATGAACCCTTGCTTTGAGGATGCGGGGTTCAGGGCTGCCGTTGGTCGGTGCAGTCTCCCAGGGCCCATCTTCCATTACTGTGTACTTCCTGCCCATTCCCAGGAGCCTAATTATTAATATAATAATATGTAATAATGGCTTATCAGAACAGATTACGTTAGTGCTACTTGCTTTTACCATAAGTCAGTGTACATTAAAAGCATTTGTTGGTTTAAGTTGAAAGCTGGGTATGTTTTTCTGCTGAGTAAATATTCCCTTCCAGCTTCCAAAACGAAAGAAATCCCTTTCTATTTTGCAACATTGAGTGTCTGCTAAAAGCAAAAGAATGGTGGTTTTGTAGTTGCATTTTTTGGCCCAGGTGAAAAATGTAATAAATTAAGCACAAGGCAGAGGAGAGGGAAGAACC
The DNA here is from genome assembly GCA_013400635.1 of Hypocryptadius cinnamomeus. Classification (NCBI taxonomy): domain Eukaryota; kingdom Metazoa; phylum Chordata; class Aves; order Passeriformes; family Zosteropidae; genus Hypocryptadius; species Hypocryptadius cinnamomeus. The sequence continues at coordinate 118,290 of VYZP01054933.1, forward strand.
TAACCAGATACTAAAGAGACTTAATGAATATTAAGCGTTTTCCACTTAAGCAGTCTTTTTAATAATCTGAAACATTAATAGCAGTATGACTGCCTGCATCTACAGCAGCTGTATAAGGGAGATAAAAGCCTCAGTTTAACGTGATTTTTATCACCTTACTCATGCTAGTGTTCAACCTACAGGAGTCATCACTTTGCATGGTGAAAAACAGCTTTCTAACAACAGGAGTGGCCCTATGCACGAATAAACAGTGTAAGTTCGGTTCTTGATCTAGGAAATCATGGGGTAACTGATGGTAGTTTAAACACTTCAGGGTTTTTGTTCCCTTCCCTCCTCCAAGGTATTCAACCTTAGTGCCTAGAGTTGTACTTCATGATTCAAGAATAAACCTGTAAATGCATGCTGAATATTTTCTGGTAAGTAATTATAAGAACTGTTTGTTCCCAAGTTAATGAATTCCCTATTAGTTTCGTGAATTCAGTTTGTTACATATGTTATAAAATAATTGCAATGTTTTGGGGTTTTCTTAATGTGTGTGTTTAAATGTAAGCTGTTCCAGTAAAGTAAAAAGGTTTGGTTGTGGCTGTTCTCTAGACTGTGTAGATATTTAAACCTGTGCTCATTTCAGTCAGGAAGATATTTGGAAAGTTCTGCTTTCTCAAACTAATTCTATCTTCCTGAGTGGTTTGCTTCTTTTTTTGGATACCTCAAAAGGTAATGCTAAGAAAGTATCTGCTGCACTTGATGCCAGATACAAGTATCGGTGAAAGTTTCATATGAATGTAAGTGGATAATTAGGTATCACTTAAAAAAACAACAACAAAAAACAAACAAACAAAAAAACCAAAAAGACAAAGACACCAAACCCAAACCAAAAGCTAAACAATAGAAAAACCAATGCACACTAAATCTGCTGCTTTGGACTTGTCTGTTCGATTTCCTGCTCAGAAGGGCTGGTCTACACTGCCCCTTCCTCCGACATTTCAGCTTCTACCCGGGAGCTGCTGAACTGTTTGTGCTGAAATGAACGAGGGCCCATTTCATTTGCCCTTGGCGTTGCAGGCTGTGATCAGTAAGGTGTAAATCACAGCCAAACTGTCCCTCTGGCAGGTGTCAGGTGGGCAGTGTGGAGCATGGCTCTACATCTAAATTTGTGAATCTGAGCACAGTTAAGACTGGGATCCATTTTAGGTGATCCCATAATTAATATAGGTAATGCCTATGTCCAGATATGTTTGCTCTTTGCCTGAGGAGCAGAGCCTGGGGAGCAGAGCCTGGGGTAAGGATGCAGAATGCCTTTGTGTCTGTTCCTCACAGATGAATATGTTGCATGTCCCTTAAAGAGTGGACTGCAAGAGAACAAGAAAGAAAAATGGAACAAGCATTTTGTACCACTTATTTGTGTAAGGTCTGGGTTGCATTACACATCTGGAAGCAGCTTGCTACTCTCTGTGCATTTGCTAGTGATTAGCTTTTTTTTCCTCTAGTGCTTCTAATTTGAGATCTTGCTGTGGAGTTAGGGAGGAGTTTCTATAGAAGCAGATATAGTACTTTCTTTTGTAGGAGGTTTTTTAAAGCACTAGTATTGATTCGTTTGAAGGTCTATCTCCTCTAATAACTCAAATTCATTTCTTACAAAACTCACCATCACTGAATTGCTGTTGTCAAGTTGAAAAAGGTAAATGTGAAAGGATCTCATTCTACTTCGGCAGCAGTTCTTGTTTGTTCCATCTGATGTATTTCTCTTGTCACTATGCTGCAGACCTTGTCTATCCAAGGAAGTGAGTAAGCCACTGTTAATACAAGTGCTTAAAAATATTTTGTTCATGACCTTTGGAAAAGTTGAACTTAGGAGATCAAAAATAGAGAAGTAAAACTGTATTTCTGTCTTGCTAACCCCCCTCCTTCCCCAGAGATACAGAACCTTGAAACTATGACAGCATTTATGTGTTGTCTTTCAAACTTAAAAAGTGACAGGAAACATTCTCTGCTAGGTTGTAGCCAGGCTTGTAAAAAAACCAAAAAAAAAACCAGACAAAAAGACATAGTAACTTTGGGGACTGCTGGAAACAAATGCTGTATATTTCACAGAGATCCTTTCCTAACTGATTCTGGAAATTTCAAGTTATGTATACGTTTAAAATATTTGGTGATGGTTCAAAAAAGCCCCTATAAGTTTGATTTCTTATATTGCATCTTTTTAGTATCTGTAATTGTTATTTGTTTAAGTGAAGAAAGCTTTCTAGGATGAAAAGGACAGACTAAAGTGGGCTATTTTCTGCAAAGAAAATATGTTCTCTTTATGGTACCTGTGGAAACAATTTCAGTGTGTATGGAAATACCTTGGAAGTTCTCTTTGCCTGCCCCCCTGCCTGCCACTGCCCTGGGGAATTTTTTTTGAATGGGATTTAGAAGACTTTGAGAAAACTGCTTTTTTTGGGAGCTGATGACATCATGTGTCTGTTTGTAGCTTTCTTGGGCAAATCAGTGAGTATTAGTGCTGCACTGTTTATTGCCCTGTAATGTGTAAGCCCTTTTAGCTATGGACCAATAACTCATGGGTTACACAGTGGTGTCTGAGTGATTTGGAGCTCTCCTGGAGGGAGAATGGAGTGGCATGAAGCTGTGGTAACCATCTTTCGCCCTAGCATTTTGTGCATCAGCTGTGTAGCATTTTTAGTTATTGCTAAAATTTGTGGTAGGAAGCTGCCTGAAATGAAATGTGAGGAACTCTGTATAATAATAAAATCAATTGGACTGTTTCCCCAGTAATTCTGGAGACTGATGCATCATTAATGTTGGTAATACAGTAGCTGTCAGATCACAAACTTCTCAATAAATGTGCAGCTGGCAGGCTTTGATGGAAATTGGAGGCAAGCAGAGAATGAGATTTAGGGCTTTGATATATGGGGTGTCAGCCATGTGATGAAGTTTTTATCAATTTCTGTCACTTCTGTCTCTTATGTTCACTACATATGTGGTCTTCCTTGCTGTTTCTGGTGGTGACTGAAATGATAGCTGCACCTTTTTAATGTTCAGTAATAGAAATAGAGGTTAAAAGAAGAGGCAGGTTTGCTTTTAAATACATTGTTTGGTATATGGTGGCATCACATTAGAAATGTAATGCAGTAATCGTCTGATATACAGTTAGTGATTTATTAGTCATTATAATAACTTCAGATGGAAGCTGGAAGCAGAACTAATCATCAAGGAACTTGCCTGAATACAATAGGAAGGCAGTTGTTGAGTATCTTGATTAACTACCTGTACCAGGGAGGTATCAGGGGAACCGGATGAGTGGCTTTTCCAGTCCTTCTGACTCATTTTTGTCATGTTTTTGTTTTAAACTGCTTAGTAAATTAGAAACTTTCTACATCTTCGGAATAACTCATTTGAAAGACTTCCTAGAACAGTTACTTGAAAAAATCAAATGGGGATGTTGCAAATTGCCATCAACCCAGATTTAGATCAGAATTACATAAACAGCTGGAAAGTGACACAAATATCTGCAACATAAAGGAAAAATAAACCAACCAGTTTGCTAAGAGTAAATACTGATAAGGACATTTGCATCTGAGCACTTTGCACTTACGAGCTGTGAGGAACAAGTTTTCATTCTGGGCTACGCTGATTTATATGTTCACAGAGTTGAGATGTGAGTTTTTCTCTCTTCACACTCCTAAAACAAAATGAGATTTCTATAAACACAAAACAAGTCCTTGCCCATCATAAGAATAAGTTTCTGACTGCAGAAACTTATCACATTAGTAATAGCTTTGGGTGGCTCTGGGCCAAAGTTGGCTGAGAGAGCCGAAGCTGCTTGCAAGCAGTGTAGGACCAGGGTGTACACTTTGAGCTGCTCTTGCAGGGGAGGACATAACTCTTTGTACAGAGTTGTTTTTAACTTGTGATCTCAGCAAACTCTGGGGGAAACTGCTTTTCTTGTTTGGATTTTTGACATGAAAAAAGTGAGTGTGCAGATGCTTTACAGATAAACCTTGAAAGCATAATGATTTGTCCCTTGTTCTGCCTCCACAGATTCTTAGAGGGAGGATGTAATTGGTACTTCTATGTGAAATCCCATGGAAATTATTAGTAATGTAACTCTGCATAAAATATATTACAGGAGTTTAGTTAAAAGAAATGCCCTTTAAAATTTTGATAGGCTGATTCTCTATGGGCAGATATCAGACTTAGAGGATTTTTTTTTAGCATAACCCAGTGCTTTTTCAGTAGTTTGGATTTTGCTAATGCCTTATCCACACTCCTGCCATTTTAGCTACAATTCTCTGAAATGCGGTCAACTAACAAAAGTTTGAGCAAAAATTTTTGTCCCATTTTGCCCCCTTGGGATGTTTTGTATCTGTACAAAAACAGTTTTTCATATAGAATACCTGCATAGAAGTGTCAAGTGCAAAAAAATTGGAGCAAAACGTTTTAATTGTCTCTTCTGTATTTTGAAATTAGTAATACGCAGAGTAAATAATTCTGAAATAGTATTTCCAGGGAAGATTTTAATTCCCATTGTAAGTAGTTCATTCAATGTGTCTATAACTCCTCCCAAGGTCTGAAACTTATCTGTTCATCTCTTATCTGTTCCCACTTTCATTGGAGCCTTAGAACTGGAAGCTGTGTTTACAAAGCAAGCTGCAATGCTTGCAAATACATGCATGTGGCCAATGTGCTGCTACTCTTTTAAACACTATTGCTGGTTCACATGTAGGTGCTTCCCCTTTTTCTACTCATTGATAACTACCTATTTCCTTAATTCGTGATAACTGTATGCATGTATACAGCTGCCTGTGTATATAGGATTTCTGTATATTTGTAGTCTGTATACAATGTATTTTTCTACATATTAGGTACTTGATTTTTTTTTTTAAGATGATGCTGTCAGAGGCTTTTTGGTGTGGTATGATTTTTTTTTTAATGTGTGAGTTTTCAGGAATTAAAGTTGAAGGGTGCTTTTTTGTGTTGCATGCCAAGCTTGCCTTTTTTGGGTTAGACAGTGTTTGTGTATGGATAGACAGTATTCATTTTAGCAGAAAGGCTCTGCATCTGGCTTGTAGTCTCATAGGCAGATGAAATCATGAGGAATAGCTGGTAATGTCAAGTAGAATACACGATAAAATTATTAAATTATGTAGCATTGTCTAATCTGCTCACACAGCTTTGCCTGTTACAAGTGACAAACTAATATGCCATCAGACTTGACAGCCCTCTTAGTTTATTGTAGACACTCGACACAAACTGTCGTTCATGTGCTCTAGAAGTGATGTGTTTCAGATAACAGGAAATACATTCCTCTGGCAACTTATAAAACCATACACTTGGCTGAGTGTTATGTGAAAGAAAGCATTGAGTCCAGTTCATAATAAAAAATTCAGCTTACTCTTGAGTACATGTGCTAGTCCACTTGCTTTCCTTTTGTAGGAGTTTGTGAAACCATTCTTTTAAAGTTAGTGATTTTGTTAGAAGATAAGCAGAAAGATTTTGCATGCAGTCTGCTACAGAGGTGTGGAGCCAGAGTCTGTGACGTTACACCTGAGTATGGCACGAAAATATCAGTGGAGTTAAAATCTGTCAGTCAAATTTCTGGCCTGAACAGTACTTCAAGTGGATGTTTTCATGGGGTTCAGGGCATGCCAGAGCAGCAAACAGGAGCTCAGGTTTCAGCCCCCTGTTGTAATAGTTACAGGTTTCAGTTTCTCAGTGCATGATGTGGAGGAAAATTTGCAGATGACCCCAAGCTGGTGGGGGAGTGTTGATCTGCTGGAGGGCAGGAGGGCTCTGCAGAGGGACCTGAACAGACTGGAAAGATGGGCTGAATACAATGATGTGAGGTTTAACAAGACCAGGTGCTGGGTCCTGTACTTTGGCCACAACCCCCTGCAGTGCTGCAGGCTGGGGCAGAGCAGCTGGACAGCGGCCAGGAAGAAAGGGACCTGGGATACTGATTAATGGCAGGCTGAATGGGAGCCAGCAGGGTGCCTGCTTGACCACTGGCCAATGCCATTCTGGCCTGGATCAGCAGTAGTGTGGCCAGCACGACCAGGCAAGGGACCATCCCCCTGTACTTGGCACTGGTGAGGCCACACCTCGAGTGCTGTGTCCAGTTTGGGGCCCCTCAGTTTGGGAAGGATTTTGAGCTGCTGGAATGTGTCCAGAGAAGGGCAACAAGGCTGGTGAGGGGTCTAGAACACAAGTACTATGAGGAGCAGCTGAGGGAGCTGGGGTTATCTAGCCTGGACACGAGGAGATTCAGGGGAGACCTCATCAGTCTGTACACCCACCTGAAAGGAGGTTGCATCCAGCTGGGAATTGGTCTCTTCTCCCAGGTTACCACTGGTAGGACAAGAGGACACAGTTTTAAGCTGCACCAGGGGAGGTTTAGGTTGGACATCAGGAAGAATTTCTTCACAGAAGGGGTGGTTAGACATTAGAATGGGCTGCCCAGGGAGGTGGTGGAGTCACCATCCCTGGTGGTGTTCAAGAAAAGACTGGATGTTGTAGGCACACGGTTTGTGGTAATTGGGGTGGGGCTGTGGCCAACTTCATCCCCAATGGGTGCAGCTGTGAGCAGCAGGTGAGCAGCATTGACAGCAATGAGCCATGGAGTGCCCAGTGCACTGACCAACCACCAAAGGGAACAGAGGGCACACAGGTGCAGTGCATCAACATGAGGGGTATAAAAGGTTGGGCTGAAGAACCAGAGGAGCATGGCAGTCTTCTGAAGTGGTGTGATGTTACTCTGCATAGGCAGATGCTTGCAGCCTTCTGATGAGGTAAGATGTTACTCTGGGCAAATGCTTAAAGCTTTCTGAAATTGTATGGTGATACTCTGTGTATCATGGCTGTCTTGACTGCGATATATGCTGTGACAGGATGTGGCACTCAGTGCCACTGTCTGGTTGACGAGGTGGTGTTCAGTTGTAGGTTGGACTTGAAGATCTCAGAGGTCTTTTCCAACCTAACTGATTCTGTGATTCTTTGAGTTAAGCATCATCCCTTTGAGGCAGGTCTAATGAGGGGTGATATGAAACACATATCTCAAGTGCCTTGACCTGTGTTCATTTGTGTGGATTCTTCTATCCGTATTAATATATATCTGGCTTCCTTTCTGGAAATACTGAATGTGGTGCCAAGCCTTGTAGTGGTTATGGACTGATTAACATGTGCCTGATCAGCTGGCTTGCACCAGTCAACATTTGGAAAAGAAACTTCTCTTGAGAGGCAAAGTGGTGTGCAACTGCACTCACCCGCTGCTACACTGAGATAGTACCAATCAGTTGAGAACACCTGTACATCTTATAATGTGCCCAAGTCTAATGGCACAGACTAGGTAAATTTGAAGCTGCTTTTAAAGTAGGTGCTGCTGATGGAAGATGAGATTATGTAATGGGAGTATGAAATTTTGCTTCTCCTTGGGTTCCGTGCATTTGCTATCAGTGAGACAGTCCCAACAAATAGACCCATCATGTCAAAAAAACCAGACTTGCTCCAGTAGGACATATATTTTATCCTCTTTCAATCTGTTTGTGCTGTTCTGTAGACTGCAATTGATTCGAAACCAGGTTTAAGAATAAAGAGGACTTCTGTACTATCTTACTTGTAGTTGTCAAGTGCAGCATCTAAGAAAAGTGGTTAGAGTGAACAATTTTGAATTGATATAGATTTCTCTCCCTTTCTTAAGATCAAACGACAGCCTGATGTGGAATTTTGGAAGGGGATTGTCTTCCCTAATTCTCTTTTGGGAAGAAGACTTCTATCCCTTGAATCAACTGAGCTGCTTTATTTTCATGTTTGCTGTCTGATGCATTGTCACAAGATCTGATATTTAAAATTTCTCCATAGTACTCTTCTCATAATAAAGTTTTGCCAAAAGTGCTGATTCCGATTAGCAAGAACATGACACATCTGTGAAGTATCAGACATGATAAAAATTAGTTTTAACACATAGGATCAGAGACTTTAAGATTCCAAACTAATTAGAGACTGAATTAGCCTTGAATTACGACCGGTTTTCATATCTTTTTTGAGATGGAAAGACAAAGTAATAACAAGCAAAGAGATGGAGCTTTTAAAAGTTCATATTTCTCCAAGAAGGAAAATGGCTAGAATAAGATGAAGTTGCCTTTGTCTTGTTTCTCTTTGAAAATACGTCATGTAATTATTGGTCTTGAAACATAGCTTTAGTTTTCCCTATGTGTTACAGGAATGAAAAATACTGTTAAATTATCATTGTTGTTGAGCAGAACATAACACTTATTTGTGTAAATTGTTTCACTGAGCTTACTGACACTGCACAATAATGCTGTTGTCCTCAAGCCACTGTGTGCCACTGTACACTATATTTAAAAAAAAAATTAATGTGTACACACTGTATTTTTAGATGTCTTGAGACATGCATTCAGGATGTTTCAGTTACAGGCTTCAGAATTGGGCAAAAGTTTATTAGTTATACCTTTAATAAGATTGCTGTGATACAAAATGAGTAAATCTTATCCTAAAACTGCTTAGAATAATTTAGTTGTTTGATTGGGTTTGTTTCTTTTGGAAGAAACTTCTCACAGATTGCAGTTGTTGTGCTGGGCAGGAAGAGTAAGTTGAGTATTGTCTTGGAGCCATTTGCTTTGAGGTAAATCCTCAAAATCACATCTTCAGGGGGAGTGTGTTCTTCCCTTCCAAAGTATTTGTGTGTTAAATCAGTAGGGGCAATTGGTGAATGTTGATGGTAACCTCTAAAAAGAGTGGACAGAGTGTTTTGTACTCTAAAAACTATGTTCAAAGAGTCAGAGTATATTCAGGTCTGTTTTATGTGACATTTAATTCAGAGAGTTTTGAGTTAAATTTTAAGTCTGTTTGAGCTCAAGTTCAGTCAAGCACATGTTAAGTTTGTCCTTACTCAGAAAAGTGCTTACATTGACCATATGCTTAAATATCATCAGCTGCTGAATTAAACTCCAAAAAACCTCAGGTGTTCTGCTGGTTTGTTTTTATTGCAGCCTCTGTGCCTCCTGGCAGGAAGTAGGTATAGGAATATCTTTGGTGCCATAAGAATTTTAGGAATAGAGCAGGAATTTGTAAATACATCATGCTGTCTCATTTTGGACTTGAGGGAAACCAGTGAAGTTGGTCTGTGGCTCTACATTCTTCATGTAGTGACATAACTGCTGGTGAAAATATCAGCGAACTGTACAATTTAATACTGAAGCTTTAAGAAGCCCTATGAAAATCTGTCCTTTCTTTCTAAAGGTATCACTTGGTATAGTTTTTCCCAAATATTTGCCCAGCTGTAATTTTGGAAGATCCAAAGGTTTACAATGTAATTGGAAGTTCTTTCTGAATTTGTTACATTTTTAAAAACATCCAGTGCATTTTCCACTGCAAACGCTTTGTTGTCCTCTGATCTGTGTAAGTTCTACATGTTAGTAATAACTTATTAATATTTTTAACTTGACACAGTTTTACCTTGAAGCTTAAGAGAAAAGAAAAGAAGCTAGAATATTAATTTTGTTAACTTAGCCAAATATAAGGTTAAGGTAGAGAAAGCTAAGTGCAAGCAGCTGCTGACTATGAAAAGGAGTACTTGGTGTATGTTTTTGTATTGATATTAAAGTTAGAAAATATGTTGATGAATATCTTGAGTAAGATTAATTTATATAACTTGTAACTTGGAAGAGAGCTTGAGATTTATGTCAAATAAATATTGATGGTTTGTAACTGAATTTGTTGTGCAGATAAATGGTGTCTGACTATTATTGTCAAGCTTGTTTTAACCTTCAGAGATAAGTTTTCTTTTGAGAGAAACATACTGCAAAAGCTCTCTGGCAAAAAGTCAAGAATTGAAATCTGGTGGTCTATTTACAAATGGTACTTGTAGTGAAAAAGATGGACAGTATAAGGTGGGAGGTTTTTATTTGTTTGAGTTGGGGTTTTTTGGTTTTTATTTAATATATGTAATTATTTAGCTGTTGTTCCTCCCAGCACAGCATATCAGAATGAAATGAATGTTTCATTCTTCAGCTGTCCCTTAATTTCAGGGTATACCACTGTAGCAAAACACTTCCTTGGAGTCTTTATCCAGAGTCATCTGAAATCATGCATGGTCATTCTGTTTGAATAAGCTAACTTTGTTTTGGGGCTCACAACCTGCTCATTGGTGCTTGAGTGCTGCACCATGAGATTCATAGACGTTTCTGTGAGAGCTTAAAAATCTTTTGGAAAGTATTCTTTAGTATTTTACAAAGCTCACTTGAATTTAGGCCAGGGACAAAGGCCCGTATTAAACAGAGGGCAGGGATCACACAGGTGATAAACAAAGGAGTTTATTCTGAAGCACCCCTCTTTGTCCTGCAAGATCTGCTGCTGCTGTTTCCTGCCTTCCTTAGATACGATTTTGAGGATCTGTTTTCAGGAAAATCTAAAAAGCAGGAGAGGTTACCCATGTCATGGGTTGTGTGCATCAAAATGCGTTTTTTACATCCAAGGGATTCTTGCATTCTGTCTGGGAGGGTGCAGAAGGTAGCACGGGGCTCTGACACTATTGTGTCTTTACAGCGCACACGAGCAGCGCGAGGGAAGCTGTAAGCGGGACAAGAAGGTGTCTTGCAAGTTGTCATGGTTTAGTCTCTGCTTCTCTTCTGTGCCTCTCTTTCAAAAGGTTGAAATCTCTTCAAGAAAAATGTATTTGCTTGATAGGTTGTGGAATATTGTGAATCAAGGCCTTTATTAAAATGAGCATGTAACCTGCTTTCATTCAATGGTAATTCACCTTTTTTAGCAAGTGTTTTTAGATTTGACCATTAGATTAACATTTAAGTGTCTATGTACTCAACTATGTCACCAGAGTTTCCTTATGTGGAAAAGAAAGTTCATTTGCACCACCAGGTTCTAAACTGTTTTTAATAAAGTGTTTCTCAGGAACATGAAGTTTTTATCATTTAGGGTACAAAATGTTTTAGACTGTCAGTGAGGAGATAGTAGAATTGGGGAAGCATGGTAAAGGTTCCAAGTACTTATTTATTATTAGGTTTACATTTTCAAAATTAGAAATTCTGAAATCAGTGTTTCAGGTTGCTAGTCCAGTTACCTTTTGACTTTGCTAATTTTTTTGGGTGTGTGGCTGTGGAGAAGCTGAGCTTTGTTTTTTAAGCATTCTTGCAGTAAGACACTGATAGTGTTATGAGCTTGTTTTTTCTTTGTCATATGTGAGGATCTTAGATTAAAAAGAGTAAACAACTGATCTACCTGTCAATTTTTTAATGTTTTCTTTTAGTGGAAGGGAAGGACCTAGGAGTAGCAAGAAATAATCAATTTCCTTTATTCTAACTGACCTAATGTTTGCAGAACCTGGTTAAGAACTCTTGATTACTATAATTACATACACTAACAAAACTAAAATCCTTTAGAGACACAGAGGGCAATTTCCAGTGGTGTTTGTGGATGGATTATTTTGATACATTTGGAGTAATGCCTCCTAGCTCTTTTTTTTCCTCCCCTTCAGCATTACAGTAAACAGAAAACTTTCCTTGCAAAGGACTTAATTAGTTATAATTTGTTGGCTAGATAGAAGCCTTCAGGAAATGGACAACACAGCTCTGTTGGATACACGTTCTGTGTGGTTTTGATTTATTTAGGCGCTTTGGGCTTTCTCCCAGGGTGTTGCTGAAGTTTCAACTTCTGAAAATTTGATCAAGGACCATCTTGTGTCTGACTTCAAAATAATATTAGTAATAAAAAGGGTGGAGCAAGACCACTGTTCCTAGGGGATTGAAAACAGTTTTAGCGATGTGATACTTCAGAGAGCTCCTGTGCTTCCTCTCTCAACACAGCTGGAGTTGTAGGGAGGAGAGGTAGTGTATGGGGCCTCAAAACTGATGGATTAATGAACAGCTGTTAGCATTTGGGGGGCTGGGAGCTGGCATAAATTAAAAATTATGTTGACTTTCTATCACTAGGTTATTACTTACAGAACTTGCCGTTGCAAGTTCCCGTTTTTCTTGTTTCTCTATTCCAGAGCAAAAACTTAAATTGCTGATAACTCATTTACTCAAAACAGTGATTTTTACAGGCTGACATTGGTGTTGTTAGAATGAGTGAAAAGACCTCTTTTTATTTCAACCACTGGAGTCAACATACTGGAATATGCATACACCCAGGGTCACTGTATTCATAGTATGATGACACCTGTTATATCTTACTAAATCAATACATTTCTGTGCTTTTCACCACTGTTTGGGTTTTTCTTGGCCTATAGTCTTTGAACCTTGGATTTTGTGCTTGAAGTCCTTAAGAAATGGCCAAATACAAAGCTGAAACACAAAAAAATAACAGCTGTGTGATGATAAAAATGCACTGATGGCAAGACGAGGGAGGATGCCAGCTTGAAGCAGTGTGTCTTGTCAGCAATTTGAATACTCTCCTAAGTGAGGTCATTTAAGGTAAAAAGTAACATGTTCTGCTAGAACTGGAGGCTGAGGACCTGTGAGAGATTTAAAAAAAAAAAGTTAAAGCCTAAGTATCAGCAAAATTTGTCTTGTGTGTGTGTTAACATAGACACAAAACTTTTTACTTCATTAACCATAGAATTATTGTATTGCCAATCTGCTTTACGGCAATGTCATGTCAGTCTTTGAAAGAAAATGCTGTCTGAGTGTAGTGGTCTCCAGTTTAACCTCCCATCCATTTTAGCAATCTGCAAGTGTACTTGTTTGAGCCCCCAAAGCAAAACTATATCCACATTTGCCAGAATGTTCTTGTGCCATTCAGGCAAGTCCATACACATCCCTGCAACTCTGTATTTTTGGCAGAGTTTTGGTAGTAGTTCAGGTAGTTGCACAGTAAGCTCAAAAAGAAACTTGAATGTGTGAACCCATTTGTACCTTCAAAAAAAAAAAACCAAAAAAAAGCTGGTATAACCCAAATTTGGCACAGCTCCAGTCTAACCTGTGTGGAGCAGCTCCTTTCTTTCCTTCTCATGAGGTTAAACTTGTATCATCAGGGGAATGTGTTGGTGTTAGAGATCAGAAGCTTCCAGAGACTTCTTTGGCAGAGCTGCTGGTGTGAAAAGGCTCGTGGTGTGCGTCTAGAGGGCAGCTGGTTTAAATGTGGGTACAGGGATTGAAACTGCTTTGTTTGCATTCTTTTTCGATCATTGCTGATCTAGAAGTTATTTTATTTGGTGATTTGGGAAGATAAAAGCTCGTGGGAGAATGGGCTCTGTGCAGACAAGGGTCATGAAAATGCTGAGGACATGCATGGATGGCTTTGACAGAAGGGCCAAAGTGCAGACAAGTGCTGTTGTGAGACAGCAGCAGTTGCACTTGTGGCAGCAGACACAGCCTTCCCAGCACCTGTGAATGGTGAATAAAGCTAAAGAGCTGGAGAGTGGGGCTGCCTTCCGAGAAATGATTGGCAGGGCTGGAAGATAACTCATTACAGAATCAGCAGAAGACTGGGAAGCATTCATTTATGCCAATTCAAATTGCTCTGTCTCTGGAGACTTGGCAGTGTGATTCACTACTATGAAATATTCAGGTTTTAATCATCATTGCCTAGTGCAAAAACTGTAACTTGGTCACTTCTAAAATGTTGAGCTTTTATTCTGCATAAACAGCTGTGAATTTATATAGCAAATGCATGTAAATAGGTACAAAGTCTAGCTATATATTAAACTTCTAAAAGCATGAATGTATCTATAATGTATACACTTTTATATTTACTTGTCTGCAATCTTAAAAGTGCTGTGGAAGAAATTATTTGTCTGCCGGGAACAATTTGTGTGTGTGTTTTGGTGAATGAAGAGTAGGGCACAGAACTGAGCATTGGGTGCTGGCAGATTAGCAGTGGCTCAGCACAGACCATTTAACATCTGGTCATATGTTTTTCACAGTAACTTAAATACGTGTCTGAATTGTTCTTAAAAGATTTGCTTAAAATACAAAAATGTGGGTTTTGCCAGTGTGTCAAACTCTGCTGAGTCTAAAGGTGAATTTCTGGGAAAGCTGGTATTTTTGTTTCAGATTTGCCCAGCTGTTCCTCATTGCCAGACTTACTGCTGCAGAACAGTCCACAGCTACAAGACCAGCTCCTTTTCTTCAGCTGTTTTCTAGGAATCCCAAATGCTAGTACTTTTCCTTCTGATTCTGGCTGCTCTTACAGCTTGAAGTCATTATGCTTCCTGTTGTTGTCCAAGCAAGCTGTCCCCTGATAAACCCAGACAAATTCTGTTCTACCAGATCATTGCATTGTCCGTTTCTGCCCTAGCGTCCAAGTGTGTGGCACTCCTGGAAACAACGTGTTCCCAACTCCCCCCCTCCACCTAGTTCCCATGGCTTCCTGCCAAGTTACTCTCTGAATGTAGGTTTGGTCATTTTCATACAGCTATGCCAAGGATTACTGAGTAATTGCGGTGGGATTTGGAGTGACCGTATAATGGAGGGAAAACGGATTTGTGTACTTTCTTTACTTTTTAAAGACAGATGAGCAAGGGCTCACAGGTTTGTTAAAACACAACTCGAATACTGGGCCTTAACAGCTGCCAAAGGCCCTCTGATTTGCTTGATCATCTGAAGGCTTCTGTTTTAATATGCTATCAAAGGAAATAGAAGTGCATGAAACACGGGCTTTAACTGAACAGAAGGGGCATTTGAAAACCTAGCTGAAATCCGTTTTGTGAGGGTTTTTTGTTTGGGTGGTTTTTGTTTGTTTTGTTTTCTTAAGGACCCAAAGGTGCTGTTTTTTTTTTTTTTAAGTTCTTCTTAAAGTTTTAACACTCAGCTTTCCCCATGCATACTGTCATAGCAATGTAATTCATATATCTTAATAATTCCTCCTGAAATATATGAATAATAGGAAAAAGCAAAATTCCTGATGTTATTAATGGAGAAATTGTGTGTGTGAAGATGGCCTGTGTTTTGCTCTAAAATGTATTGCTCTTATTCCCTGGTCCCCTGTGCTCATTTTCAAGTCTTTCCTGCACAGCTGAAGTGCAAAGCAATAAATAGACAATATTAGACCCTAGTTGAATGTATGTATTTTTCTTCTCAGAATTTCATTGAAAAGGTGAGCTTTTGTGTTTTGGCATTTGGGAGGAAGCATGGGGTGTATTTGGAACTCCAGGTGAAATTCGTTTTTCAAAATTGCAGTGGCTGAGGTATCTGTGTTGGACCATAAGGCCTCAGAGCCCTGCTTGCTGCAGCAGGAAGGATTCAGATTCTGTCTGATTTTTCTTAGAAGGCTTTAGCTTGCTGTTTAGTATTGATTGCTGAAGGAATTGGCCACTTGAACTAGATGCTGAATCAAATAATCCCCTCAGTTCTTGCTTTGCAAATCCGTTGTCGTGGAACAAGTTGCTGAGAAGCTTTGCATACGTGCCCCAGTGTGATGCGAAGTTCTCTCACAGTCTGACTGGTAAAAATTGCACCTTTTCTCTACTTTTTAACATCTATTGACAAGTGATATTTGTGCATATGTTTTAGAGTGATAGTTTGTAGTTACATCGAATGGAATAACAAAAAAAGGCCAGAAGTAGCTTTTCAGTACATCCAAGTGATCCACAGTGAGATTGAGCCTTGTAAATCACATAGGTAGTGTGGAGAAATTCCCCATCTTTCTACCTAAACATTCTCTACTGACTCAGCTCTTGACACAGAGCATAAACAGAGGCCCTGTAGCTAATGAAGCTTTTAAATTTTGTGTTCTGAACTGATCTCCAAGATTCGTAACAAACCCATCAACTGTTCCTGTCCCACCTGCTCAAGACCTTTGCAGTAGTGTGGGTTGCTGCATGACAAGTATGTGGGGATGCTGGCTGGGGAAGCAGGGAGCAGGTGGTACCATTGAAAATAGCCGGAGATGTTTGTGTGCAAGTTTCAGGGAAGTGCAGTGGTTCTGGTCTGTGTTACTTGAAATTGTTGGAATATAAACTGCAGGTGATATTTCTAAGACGTTACTGCTGACGTGTGGAAGTAAGGATCGACCAAATGGGAGATGCAGGATCAGCCATGTACACCTTGGTTTTGCTAACTGGCTTGTAAAAAGCCCAGGGAAGTCAAGTTATTCCTAGTATGGTGCTCTTTGCAGACTTGGAGCCTCTGGCTGAAAGACAGTTGGTTACCTGTTGGTTATTTTGGGGTCTGGCTGCTCTGTCAGTTACCTCTTTCCTCAGTCCTGAATGTCCTCTCTTGACTACTGCATTTTTGTTATTGTTCACAGAAGACGTTCAGCGGAAGCCTTCTTACAGGAATTCTAGTTTTGCATTTCCCATTAGCAATAATTGCAATTATTATGAAAATACTTGCTTTAGTTGATAAGTTCAGATAGCCAGTTAACTTCTTGCTCAACTTACTTCTATTCTATTTGTAAGTATTTCACATTATTTGATGAGATGAGGAAATAATTCGAATGAGAAATATGAGCTATGGAAAAGCCTCTGATCTTGGAGCATGAGTAATATATAGTATTAAGTCATGAATTGTATCATACTGTATCAAGCATCCATGTACTGCAGCTATACTTTTGTTTTAGGAACATCAGAATTGTCAGTAATAAGACTTTCATTCGGGAGATTATCCATGTAAAGAGTCCCTTGGAGACAGTTGTTTTGCCCCTCTGCTTTGGTTGCTGATTAAATTCCTGAGGCTGAATTTCTTGTAATGAGAAATTAGCTCTTGGATGAATTTCCAGAGGAAAAGTATTGACTAAGGGCTATCTGAGCTTCAGGACAAGGAAATGTGCTAGAAGTGGAAAATACAGCCTGCTGTATATGCACACCCAGATCATGGTTCACTGATTTATTTTTTTTTTCCCTCCTCTGGGAGACTAATACTTGGTCTCATCTATTGACCACTGATAGCAGAAGTCTGTGACAAAAGAAACATCAGAACATGTGAAAAGAATAGGAGAATTCATTTTATTAAGATGCAAAGAAAATATGAGAAGTAGTTTAAACATAGGTTATTGTTACAAAATAATGGGAAGTATTAATGTAATAAATACTTGAAAACTTGTGTAGTGTGCGTAATAATAATGATGTTCTTAGCACTGTCTTTGAACAGGAGACCTGAAAAAGTTTCAACTAAGAGAGAAATGTCTTCCATATTTGAGGTCTCTGAACTTTTGGGTTCGTTATCTGAACTCTTGGGGTCATTAGCAAATCTTTTGAAAATTATTGAAATTACTTTCCTGACAAGGGTGGCAAGTTAGTACCACGACTAATGCTCTGTTACCTTCCTCACACCCACTATGTGCTGGTTCAGGGAGGAGTAGATGACCAAGATGAAGCAGAGCTGGTTGTCTTTTGATGATTTTGCAAGCCTGGAGCTAATGCATTTGTTTTAAGGAGCTCTTCTGTCCTGCATATGCAATGCATGGAAAGCATGGTGCCACTGCACAGGTCTTTACTAGCAGCAATATGGTTGCCAAATGATCTCTGCATATTGATAGTGAATTTTCTCTGTTATGCGTGTAACTTTCCCTGGGGTGGTGTGAAACTAGATTACCAAAATGATTTATGAAATGGAAACCTGTTTGAAGGCTCATATTAGTGGTAGTTTGACAATTGTTTGGCTTTGTTATTTTAAATGACTTTTATCATGGAATCGGTTTATTAAAACAAAGAGGGGCGGGTGGTGAGTATGCACAGAGACTGCTGTATCAAACCCAGCTATCCAGTACAGAAAGGCCCTGTCTCTGAAACTATTGGTACTTAAATAGTTAAGCCTTGAGTGTGGCTCTGTGATGGTTCAGTTAAACATGCGATTCTGTACTAAAGAATCTCTCTCCTCTGATAATGTATTCCTTACAAATAGTAAGGAGATTTTGAAAGGCTTTAACTATTAGTTCAGAGTTGCTTTTCATTAGACTTAGCTGTAGTTGTCATGAGACTTCTGTTTGGGGATTTGAGTTTATTTTGTAGCCTTTGCTTATGTTGTCATATACAAGCCTCGCATTGGTTAGGAAGGGGAAATGCTAGGGAATTGTGCTTCCACCACATCTCTTAGCTGGAGATCCAGATTGTGGCTTCAAAAGAAAAATTCCAGATACTTCGCTGGAAGGCTAATGTGCTTTACAGCCCAGACAAAATTTAATAGCACTTGTAGCTGCTTGAAATGAACATTCTCAGTGGGGTGTAGGTAGGAACTTGAGTGGTGTAAAAAAAAAAAAAAGTAAGTATTTAAAAAAAATAGAAAAGGTTTGGCAAGAAGGATGCTTTACAAGCAGTGAATACTTTTGCACGCACACAAACACCCCCCCTAAACCACACTCTTTTCCTTGTCTCGCCTCGGAGGCTGTGGCAGTGGGGAGGGGGCAGCAGCTCTGGCAAAGCTGGATGCTCAGCCTGTGCTTCCCTCAGCTGCAGCAGCAGCTTCATGCAGGCAGCTGTGAGCTGGCCCAGGCACCTCCTGTCAATGATTTCCATTGTCCTTGTCTTGGCAGGTAGCACAGTGGAACACTGCTCATGGCCTGAAGGATAAGTGGGTATCTCTCTGAGCTTGGTACTGGTTCCTGGACCAGTGTGAAGGCTGCTAGTGGTTGTGTGCTGCATTAATAATATTAATGGGCTATTACTCTTACAGTTTTGTGTATAGATAAGGATTAATATTAAATCGAAATTTATTGTGGGTTACTTAGTTTGTTGATATATGATGAAATCAATTCAGTGGTGTAATAGCTTTCATAGTATTACTTTAAATACTGTGCTGCCTTCCCTGGGACTCAGTGTAATGAGATGTGTGTCTTAAATGACTATTTTTTTTTCACATGTTGTGGATTTGCACTAATGATGGTTGGAAATGAATATTTTTGTATTTTATAACATAGTTGCCTGTAAACAATCAGGCTAGAAAATGTTTTCCAGTGACTGCAGCTTTTCCTGGCTGCTTTTGTATCAACATTTGGCATTATCTAGTTGCTCGACTCAGTGCATTCTTGAATCACTTTCAGGAAAAAATACTAACCTCTGTAGGACTTAGATTTTGGTTACAGACAATGATTCTTTTTGTACTTTTTCCTAATCTCTAGCATCTATTTTTTTTCTTTGTGGACAGAAATGGTTTTTTGAAGGGATTGAAGCCATCATTGGGAGAGGAACACTTGGATTATGACGAATTTTTCCTGCTAGTAGTTTCTAAGTGGGCTCTGGGTGTGGGCACACATTTCTCGAGCAGTCCTCAGCATTGTGTTTAGCTTTTGGATGTGTCTGCACTTTGCTTCAGAGCTATTATTACAGCTCATTTAAACAGACACAAGGTAGTTTAAAGCAAATTAATTTGGGTCCCAGTAGCAGGCCTGCTGCAGGGCTAAGGTTTCACTGTGTGAATATCCAGCCAGTGCTGGGGTTTGTGTGTTTTGCATTGATATTTTTATGGCTATGGCTCACCTACAGTTGCTGCTGTAGAAGTACGTCAGGTGGGTCCTTGCATGCTGCAGTCATACCTGACTTGTTGCTGTGGATTGTGTCCTCTCTTTGTTACATTGTAAAGTAGTGAATTTCAATAATTTGCCAGGGATGAAAGGTAAGAGAGCAGCTCTTGTAAGACAGGTTTTCAGTCCATGCATAAAATGGACAAAAAATGGGATGTTGATGAAGATCTCTTTGCTGGTAGCCAGCCTATTGCAGCCAGGCAAGGTGCCACCAACTGGCGTCTATCTCCAGGTTCCCCATGTTGACGTGAGTCATTCAGAGCTGCTGAAAGCATTAGGTCTAGTTGTAGCTTGCCCCAGTAAAGGTTATAATAGCTTCAAGAGACTATCCCAGTCTCTGTCGTTTTTCTGAGCTCAGGCTGTCAGTGTGACAAGTTGGGGTTTTCTGTACATCATCAGTCTTACTGGCTCACGAGCTGGTGAGCAGCTTGGGGTGAAATCGTCATCTCGCTCGAGTTGCTGGATGCTTTACTATTCACCTCAATGCTCCTTGTTTTCCCCATACACCATTGAATTAACATGTATTTCAAATAGGGATCAAATTTGTAAACACTGTCGGGCTGGCTGTAACTGCTGCCAGGTGTTGGAGGTGATTGATGACGTTGTTACTGGCCCTTACAGCAGAAGTGGATGGGCTTTGGTGCCTCAAATTGCTGCTCCCCGGTATTGCTACCTGTTTACTGCAAAAGACAGAAGCTTCCTTTCAACCATTCTGCTTCATGTTTTAGCCTCTCTCCTGCTGCCAAGAATATTTTTACTCTGCATCAAGAGAAAATGAATTCATGCCTTCAGGATTTGTACTCTTTGCTCTGTGCTGTATGATAGCAACCCAGTGAGATGTGCAAGTGGAAACTGCATAAATGATTGATAAAAGCTGAGAGCTGTTTAATTTTTTTTTCCTGTTTAATGGCTATCAATAATTTAATGCATTTACTGTATGTTTTTAAGAAATAACACCCATATTACAGGCTTGAGTTTAACAGGCTAAATGATTGAAGCTTCAAAAAATACTTATTTCCAACATGAAGTGTATCTTCTTTTTAATTAAGCATAAGACAGAAAAACACAAAATCAGCCTTGTAAGATAGAGGTAGTTGCTGCAAAAAAAGTGCTTCTGCATGCCCCCTTCCCACCCCCCTTATCCTTGGGGCTGTTGCTAAGTCAGCACTAGCCCACTGACAGCAGCACACAGGCTACCACCTGGTAGCAGGGAGCAGCAGTGGTTACTGCCCCAGCAGGGAGCCCCAGCAGGATGCTGCTTTCCCAGATGTGGCCGTGCACCTGTCTCTCCTGTCCCTTATATCCTGCCTCCTGGGCCCCACTCCACCAGTTATTTTAGCTCGTTTATCAGCATCCTGTCACCTCATCACTTGGGGAAGGTTGAGGGGCAAGACTTGTAGACAAAGATACTGCTTCCTTCTAGATCTAGCTTAAAAAGGAGAAATAAATGTTTGGCAAAATTATTTCCACCCTGTTTCTTTGGAAGGGACTAAATTTTTCAAGTGATGAGTATCTCTCATTGTGCTTCAGTGCACTGCGTTTGATCCTCAAGACTTTGCATATAAAATATGGGGTATAAATCTTACTTGTGCTTGGTAGGTACCTTTTCAGGTGATTGAAAAAAAAATTATTTAATTTTCTCTTATTCTTGGTGGAGTCATTGCAGTTAGACTGGTAGGTGAATGTCATACAGAGGTTGGTATGCTTTAATAGGCATGTTACCTAAATGCATCCATGTGAATAGTGCTTCAGAAAGCACAGATTTTTCACATGGACAGATGCCATTTTGGGAAGAGCTTTTTTCAGGATCCAAGGAAAGCAGGTAGGAAAATACAGATAGCTGTAACATAAAAGCCATAGGAAACAATTGTGTGAACACCTCTATATAAAGATATAGAAATAAAATTTGTCATTTGAATTAAAGTTTGTTCAAATTAATAAAAATTACACTGCTTGTTTAGGAAATATATTTCATATAAGTAAAATCTAGTCTTTTAGTTAGGCATCTGTTGGTGGTGGATCCCATGAGTTCACTAAGGCAAATGAAAGGAAAATTTATTTAGGAGATCTGTGTTTTCATTGACTCTTACCATGTTTTTATGCTTTGTCTGTGCTACTGCAACAATGTTTTGGTTACTTTTTCATGGCTTTTTGTAATAGATACTTGAGAAGAGCTTTCTGTCTTTTGCAGATACAGTTCTGGGAAAATATTTATGTTTGAAGAAGCTTCTTTCTTCACAAGTGCCTCCAGTACAGGTGTTTGTGGTGGAAGGCTTACCCTGGTGTATGTGTGAGACACGTGCACACTCACATATGCATGGATAATAGGGATATGCTTTTAATTCATATTGAAAGAAATGAGGACTTGCTAATTCTAGCTTTTTCTCATGTTGCTGTAGATAAACGTTATATTGTGTTTTCATGAAATGTTACATGAAATGAAACATGCGAATTCTATTTCATACTGATTCTGTGCCAGCTGTAGATAGTAGAAAATAGCTTGGAGGAAGAACCTGATTCAGAAGCAGGAGAGGTTCCTGGCTTCGTAACCCAAGGCTGAGAGGTTTTGTTCAGTTTCATCATGCTATTTTAGAGTAGGTATTTGATCTTCTTTTTTGTAACCTTGCTTGTTTGTTTTTTGCAATGAGAAATGGAAACTGCTACTTCCCTCAATATATGTTAAGGAGATAGTTGTTTTATTACCTCTCCTAGATCAAAAGGTTGAAAATCAACAGGAAAAGAAAGAAAATAACTTTTTACTGTGATATAAACTTGACCTATATTAGTACACTCTGAGTGTACTTAAAATTCACCTGAAGAAGAGTAGCTGTTAAATGTAGATTGAAGAACCTTAAGAACACTTCTTGGTTTTCTCTGTAAATTTTAAGAGGTGTTGATGATGATGCCCACCTTGATTTAAACCCTGAGTTACCTCATGTTATGGACAAGGTTTGGGGAGGGTTCTGTTGCATACTGCAGTGCTCTGATCTAATTCCTCAGTGTAATGAAATTAGTAGCCATCATAGAGCTAGAAAATGTAATAAACCAGAAAATCACCCAGGTTGGTTGTGTACCATGGGAGCTTCTGTTGATACAGGAGTTGCTCTAAGAGCTGACGGGGCTCTGTGTAGGGCTCAGACATGAGAAGGTCAGCAAGCTCTTCACCAGTCATGCAGTGCAGATTGGTAGTGAGGGGCATTATTTTCCCGAAATTTTATTTTCTGAATGTAAAATGTATCTGGATCACTTAAGACCTAGAACCTGCAGATGTCCTGCAGGATTTGTGCGTTTTTCCATAGGGCTACATTTGGGTAATGCCTAGAAAAAACACCACCTTTGTTGTGCAGCACGAAGAATAAATCTGACATAATCATTTAGATAAGATTAGTCAAAATCACATTCTGGTATCCCTGCTCCAGCTCAGGTACTGTCCAGAACGGGCACACATCGTGTGAGATTTAATGAGAACCCAGACCTAGCTGCAATAATTGAGGATTATTTTTATTAAGCTTGATGTTGGAAAGCAACTCTGCTAAATTCATTGCAGGGGTTGACTCACACACCATCTTGAGGGTGTTTGACTCAACATATGCCTAGTCATTTATCTAATGTTGATGTCACGATTTGTTGCGTTTTGATACAGTGTTTCCCAGTTTTCTGTTTGTTTCCTTCCCATAGTGGCTGCATACCGAAAACATTTTGACATTTTTTTCATACCAATTATCTCTGGCCCTGCCAGCAATTTAGTCAAGTCTTTTGGTTTTGTAAATCATTTTGCAAGGTTTCTCCGCTTAGGATTTGACTTTCGGCTAATGCGTTATTTCACTTTACGTTTTTTCTTGCCTGAGCATTTGAGAACAGACCAATCTCACCTCTTTGGAGCAAGTGATGTTGAGTCAAACCTATGTCTCTAAATGGTACTTGAGACAGATTTCTGTCTGCCTGAGAATATTGTTTAAAAACTTTGGTTTTTTGCACTAAGACTTCCTTTTTGCCACCTCTTGATTTTATGTTTAATTTGAAAATACGCTTTCTTCAAATCTTCCGTGTCTGCTTTAAATTATTCCTCCTACTAGTAATAGGATGGAAGTGCAAAATTTTAAAGCACTTTAAATATAACCAGTACTTCAATTCTTAACAGACTTTACTGGAGATCTGTGGTGGGGGGGATTTCTAAGCAGGGAGAGAAATGCCGTCAAAAGCATTCTTTTGATTTGATAATGAAAAAGAAAAGCAAATTATTTATTTGATTTAGGGATACAAAAATAATGTGTGTTTGAGGGGGTGATACAATTTCTTTTTTTCTTGCATTTTGCAACCTGATCTGTGCTGAGCTACTCAGTAAGTATCGATTTGCACATAGCCTCGGGATGTACACGTGTCAGGAGCAATTCACTAAGGGTCATTTCTTCTCCCCTTCCCACAGTTAGGGCTGTAGCACTGTTTCCCTTTTTTTTGTAAAAAAAAAAAAAAAACAACAACAAAAACCCTCAGAAAACTGTTTTGAGTTCTCCAGGTTTTGGCTTAAGTTGCTTTGCATCAATTAGTACAAGTTGGTGAAAGCTGACAGAAAGCAGAAATGCAACTGATGAGGGGTGTAAGACATTGAGAAAGTGAAATTAAACACTGTGGGAAGGTTTGCCTTTAGGCAGAGGGTTGAGGAGGCAGGTTTTTGAGTAGCTACATTTTTGTGTCAGGATCCATTCTTTCACATTGTCAAATTATTGCTGCGCCTATTTATGGGTGCACATAACAAGGCAGAAGAGGTTTTGAATCACTGAGCTTGTTCTTTCTCTCCTTAGTGCACATTTTCTGTGTTGTCTTCTGTGATCTTTATTTAGTTTTTCATTGTTTATTTACACTGCCACTTCATGAATTCTTTAAATCATTGCCTATCTAGAGGGGAATCTGGACAGAATTGCTCTTGCAGCTTTAAGTCTTGCTGACAGGAGGAGAGAAAAAGAGAGCTTTTGTCCCCTAGAGAAATGCAGGAACTGTGGCCATTTAGAATTGGACAGACGTGGTGGCTTTGAGGGAGATGCTGTGTTAGAAGTGCTGCCTTTTATGTTGTACCCTATCTGTTGGGGCTCCTTATTTCAAATGTTTTCCAGGAGACTAGGATCTGTATGCTGTTAGCACATGGGTTAATTGTTGTTTTGAGGGGTGGCAGAAGTGCATGTGGAAATGTAAGGTAGCATAGACTTTTTTCCTTATTTTGAGAACTTGTGTTCAGATTTTCCATGGGAGAGAAAAGGATAGAGTTTTTCTGTACTAATATAAGCCAACAAAGTGTGATGGAGAACAGACTGGAGGTGTTTCCCTTTGCTCATTCCCTGTGGAAAACCTTGATTGCCATTTCCTCAAAGATGTTAATATCTTGCATTCATGCTTTAAAATAATTTTCCCCTTGATTTTCCTGCCTTTCATCAGAGGCAGGTACTGGAGGTAGGGAGGGGCCCATTAAATCTCTGTGTCTGTAAGTTACTTTAAAGTCATGTTAGGAGGGCAGAGAGCGAGAGATGGTCTGAGGTGAGGATTTGTGGTTTTATGGGAGTGCAGCTCGATTTCGAAGTGGTACCTTTAGTCAAAAGGTTTTTTAGATCCCTTCCCTTCGTTCTGTTTTGAAAACCCCACACAAATACTTACTCTTGCTGTTACTGAAAAATTTGATATAGCTGGAATAGATTGTCTTAAGAAAAAGAGAAGTTGTCTTAAAAAGAAACAGAACTTATGATTAATTGCAAATACCTCATAATTGTAGGTATGATCCTCTCAGAGCAGAGTACATAAGCACTTGAATGTCGGTGTATACCTGTATGTTCAGTATGCATGTTGGAATTTGCCTTTTGCCAACTATTTTGATAGTAAATGTGGCTCATTTGAATTTTTGCAGAAGTGGGTGTGAGCTTGGCTGAAGCTTGTTTACTTAATAGGATAAGTGCTCGAGAATATTTTTGAATTGGACTTTAACCCATTCTGATATGGGGCTTTGTCCCATTCTGACAGGAATCTCTTGGCTCTTCTTAGTAGTGGTTGACTTGGCATTCATAGTCCCTGTTTTGGTAAAGTGACAATGGAGAAAACACAGGACACCCTAAACTTGTGTTTTAGAAGTGCAGAAGTAGTGGCACAGTAGCTCTGCCGAGCAAAAGTTGTAATCAGTAGCCTCTTTGAAAATCATGGAAGCTAATGCTTATTTCCTTTTTTCTACTTTTTTTTTTGTCTTCTCCCCTCAGGAAGTACTGTGCTGAGGAAGAAAACAGCTCTCTCCTCCCCCTTTTTTTTTCCTCCCCCCCTCCTCTCCTTTCTTCTTGCCTGATTCAGAAGCTCCAGGAATGTGCTAATTGGCGGCGGCCTCTTCAGGAAGGTAAGGGGTAATTGTAATCTACTTTTCAAGGTGTCTTGCCTGCTCTGCTCCTTCTGGAAGGGCAGGTGATGGCAGAAGAAGTTTGTCTACGTGGAGTTTAGCCAAACTTCTGGTTCATGTGGGTTGCCCTTCTGATGCTGGAACGCAAACAGAAGCTTTGTGCACTTCTTGCTCTACTACTAAGTGTAGGATACTGTCCCTTGAGAAAATCTAGATGAGATATATTTTAAATGCTTGCAGAGGAAAGAAAGTAAAACTGTTGTATTGCAGACTGATTAACTATAAATCTTTGCCTGAATATCAGCTTGGATGGAAAGATAGAGTTAGGTCTGGAGAAGACAAGATGAAGAATCATATCTCAAAGTGCTTCTTTTGTTATTATCACACATGTACATCTGATTGGGCAAATACAGATTGGTTTAGTTGTTAAGTTGTTTTGGTTAGTTTTTTAAACCTGATGTCTTCTCTGGGGTCTGTCATGGTTTTGTGGCTGCTTGTATCCCTGACAGATAAGACAGGAACTATCTGGAAGCCCAACTCTAGTCCTGAATGGTGAAACACATGACAAGTCTTTAACTATCCATACTTTTTCCAGTTTTGGACAGAAGTGCAAAATGTGGTGCCTGAGAGGAATTTAATTTTGTGGTGATAGGAAAATCCATGTCCATCTTTTCACTGCAAGGCATTCAGTTTGTGTCGGGGATATATAAGGTCCAAAAAATTGGTGCTGATTCATAGAGCATTGTGAGCTGCATGAGTAGACTCAAGTTTGCTGCTAGACAAATTGCATATGTATTTTAATATTAAAGATTTGTATTTGCTTAGGAGCTGTAGTGCTTTGAGATGTCATTTCCTCTTCCATCTTTGTGATAGATGTTAATGCTCTTTGTAGTGGAGGTAATATCTTCTGTCTAGACCTCAGCCATTCTGGTTCAGAATTGACATCTTAACTTAATCCAGCACTGAGAAGGGATTTATGCTAACTTGCTAGGTATTGAATTGGAGAGGCCAGTGCATGATACAAGTTTTCCTCCTGGATTGCTCAATGGTGCTAACATTTGTGAAAGGTTTTGAAAGACAGTGCGATGCAATAGTGTCTTAAATTGCCCCAGCAAGATTTGTCAGAGTTCATTTGTCAGACC
>VYZP01054937.1:0-20063 GCA_013400635.1 Hypocryptadius cinnamomeus
ATAATTCAGAGATTGTTTCATTACTGCTGAATAGGGCTCACAAAGTCAAAGCCTTTTCTTCTCCTCACTCCACCCAACCAGTGAGTGGACTAGGGATGCACAAGGAGCTGGGAGGGGACACAGCTGGGACATCTGAGCCTGCCTGACCCACCTGTAGCATATTGCATTCCCAGCAAGTAAGGCTGGGTGGAGAAGGATGAAGGGAACATATTTGGAATTGTGGCATTTTTTTTCCCAAGTCACCATTATGTCTAAAGCAGCCCTGCTTTCCTGGGGATGGAAAGTATCACAGAATCATTTATGCTGGAAAAGATCTCTAAGATCAATGAGTCCAACCTTTGACCAAACACCACCTTGTCAACTGGACTGCAGCAGTAAGTGCCACATCCTGTTGTTTCTTGAACACTTCCAAGAACAGCGATGACTCCACCTGCCTGGATAGTCCATTCCAATGCCTAACAACCCTTTCCATAAAGAAATTCCTGCTAATGTCCAACCTGAACCTCCCCTGCTGCAGCTTGAGGCTCTGTGCTTTTGTCCTGTCAGCACCTGCCTGCCTATGGAACAGAGTAAATGGATTCCCTGTTTTGCTTTACTTGTGTGCATGGCTTTTGCTTTACCTGTTAAATTGTTTTTACTTCAGCCCATGAGTTTTCTCACTTCTGCTATTCTGATTCTCTCCCCCATCCCCCATCCCAAGGGGGAGGTGAGCGAGCAGCTACATGGAATTGAGCTGGAGTTAAACCACAACACTTGCTAAGCTGATGTACTCACAGCAAAACGTAAGTTGATGGTTAGATTGTTCCCAGTTCTGTTCTGCTGCAAAAGCAGCTGTTAATCTCTGGATGAAACAAAAGAAAGTAGAGGCAGCCATGGCAGAAAGCAAAGTGTGCAGACATAGGTTTACCTGAGAGGCACCCACAAAGAAACTGAATTTTCTACTTCTAATATCACTAAAAAAACCATTTTCACATTTCTTATAGCCTGTAGGTGAATTTTTCTCTTTTTAAGTTTCAATCTTCACTGCTGTAATGAAGTAGTGTGGAATGAATATCTGTTTGGAAGAAAAGGAAACTTGTAGGGTTCACCAAGTTAGACAATCAGTTTGTAACTGAAGATTACAATAATGACTCAGTAAGACATGTAAATCACATTATTCAGGGAACTTGAATTTAGATATATTTTATTTTTGTGAATATGAACATAAACCTTCTTATTTCACACAGAATTTTATGTGTGTCTATTGTTTATGGAGTTATAATGTGGAACTCATGTACAAGTGTACTTATACACCTTCCTTTCCCACTAGCTGATATGCTTGAAAGAGAAATAACTTTCCTGCACCAGCTTGAAATGAGGAAGATTTTAGTCCCAGAATAACCTAATAATCATGTTCATTTTTTTTTCCACATGAAATTACTATAATTAATTACTATATATTACTAAATAGCTTTACTTCGTATTTAAGTGAAACTGTAAATACAGTGTGTCTGATCAGCAATAAAATAGCATCTGAACTTGAAATCCCTTAACCCCTTGAAGTTAATTTCAGTTACTTATAGTTTAATTTCCAGTTTGTTAATTGATGTTTTATTTTGCTTGTTTTTAAGATGTTTATAGAAGTCTATTCAATTTACTATGTTTTTAAGGGTCTGCCTGGTGAAGGGGAGGCCCTAGGCTGTCAGGGTCCTAGGACACTATTGCATGCTTGGAACTTAAGAAACTGTATGTCTTTGTTAAAAATTTTACTAGGTTTCCCTGCTGACACTTTTCCTTTTAGAAGAGAGACTGTACAACATCATGATGTACTACTTGACTGCAGCTGAATGAGTGAATTGACCATGGGTTTGTACAGAAGAAACAACTGCAGGACTGTGAAAACAGAAAATGACAATTACACATGAGCATTCAGATTAAATGTGTTCTGGGAATTTGTATAGAAAAATACTTCTTTCATTTTTGTTACTTCAGAACAGCTTAAAAACAGACTTCAGATGGAATAGTCTGGCATAAAACATTAGTTTATCCCTTTCATCTTGCCTGTGGTATATGTGAAGAGTTTGAGCCTTTTATCCCTTCCTGGCTCAAGGAAGAGAACTTCACTGTACATATTTTGTTCATGTCCTTTGCTAGAACATGTAACAGTGTTTGAAACAAATTCCACTAATCACTCACATCTAATTTCTTGTGAGTGTTTCACATCATACAAATCCTTGGCTTCAACAGTGACTCCACAAACCATGTGCTCCTCCAGGAGGACTACCTTTACATTTATGATACCAAAATCAAATTTGTTTTATTTTACTTACATATTTAACATTTATTTTATTTATCAACTCTTCTGTTTAGTAAAGGATCAAACAAGTTGCAGATTACCCCCCAGAAGTTCATAATTTAACTTATTAGAGAGAGGTAATTGGCTTTGCAGACCAGCTCTACAATGACAACTCTTATTTAGAGACTGAGAAATATAGATACAGAGAAAAACACTGATGCAGTTGTGGTAGAAGCAGCTTACAGGTTCACCAGAGCAAGGCTTAACACTGGAAAAGACCAGACAAACGTAGGAAATTTGGGGAAAGAATGAAACTGGTGGCTATATCAAAAGGGCTCTTAGCCCCTTCAGGCAAGCACAGCACCCCCAAAGACTGGATCTAGCAAACGTAATTGGTGGATAATTATTCTGTGTGGCAGGGACTGTCATTTTATGTCAGTATATTTTAAGTATATTTTAAGCCCAAGAAACAATATGAATTGTTGTTATGTGTTTATTTATGGGACCAGTGGAGATAATAAACTATTAGAAGCTTGCAGTGCTGGGGAAAGCATTTAACTTTTCTAGACATAGCCCATGATTCTTGTGTTTTAACCTATGAAATTAATTAAAATATTGCAAATGTTTCTCCTCAAGTGGACTCTAATTTGCACATGTTGAATGGAATGTATGGAATCTTAGAAGTTAGAATTAGAACAGGCACCTTATTGAGTTCCATTATCTGTATGTAGCATATTTTCTTTAGAAAGAAATTCTTATATTTAAACTCAAATATATCCATTTGCAAGGGCAAATGTAAAAAATAGTCAAAATACATATCTATTTGCATAAAAGACCATATGTATTCAACTGTGAGAAAATCTAAGAGTTTGAACTGTGGAAGACTGAAAAGTTTGTTTTACATCTGGGGCAGGCAGTTTGTAAACCACTGTGAAAACTCTCAGTGTGATCTTAATAAAACTCTCGGGTCGATCTTAATATGATATTAAAATAACTTTGTCTTGTCCTTTTCATAGATATTTTTCCAGTCAGACCTATGCAGAGATGTTTCAAATAGCTAACTTAGTTTGAGTTGCAGCATCCTGTACACTGCATAAAATCTCCATTTTCCACCACAGTTTTGAATGTATTCAGGGGCTTTGACAGACCAAGGGAACTTTTGGACATTTACTGCAACAGAGTTTAGAAGTTCTTCACTGGAAGATAAAGCACAAGTTGCTTTTATTTCATTAATAAAAGCCAAAAACATGGCAGTGTGAAACTCAAACTCCATTAAACTTTAAGAGCAAATAAACTATATTTATTAGGTAATTTGGTGTGTGTAAGTAAGAGTGGGGAGATTGAGACCTGATGTCGCAGGCTGTTTCCAGTCTTTGTTACCTTTTTGAAAAGTAACATACATGTATTATGCTGGAAATAACTGGTTAGGCAAAAATCTCATCCTCAATTAGTTAATTTTACTTTCTAGAGGGTTTGGGGTGGGGGGGCTGGAGGGCCACATATATTGATGTTTTCAGAAAAGCAGCCTTTCTCTTACTACTAAGTTGACTGAAGATGAGCTTTTGCTGTTCCTCTTATTGTTACCTTGAACCTTCAGTAATGTTCATGCCTTGACTGCTATCTCGTGGGTTTTTCATTTCAGCTCTCATGAATGTATGTCAGAGGGCACTCTTTTTTCACCTCTTGATTTCTGCCTCAAGAAACCTCAATTACCATTGCCTTGCACATGTGGCTCCACCATTTTTCAGCACTGAATAAATGAGAAGTTTCAGCAGGAGCAAACAACTCTAATGGGATGTTTTTAAAGGGAAAACTATTGAAACAGTTGCATGTTTGTGATTTGCACCCTCACTCACAGAATTACATATGACTTACAAAAATTTGGGACCCAGCCTATACGCACACATCCCACCCCGACTGGTACTTTCCTTTGCAAAAACTCAGCAAAAAATAAGGATCCCCCTGACATTAGTGAGGCACCACAAAGCTGACCAGAGCCCACCAAAGTACACAAAAGTCTATTACTTCTCAAAAGCAAAGCTATTATTAGAAAATAAATTAGATTGTTTTTAAAAATACTTCATATGAGCTAGAATGGAGTCTGTAAAGAGACCTCTCAGGCGCTTACTCCAGCAGCTCCCTTCAGTCACTTTGGACAAAACTGGCTGTGGTTCAGCCCTGACTCTGCTCCCTACTCTTATTTCAGCCTCTCTCCTGGATGTCTGTTTTACCTCCTCAGCAGGAAGCGTCGCACTCCAAGCCTCATTTGAGATAGGGGTAATCACTGCTGCAAGGGTGAACTTGACCCCATGGGCAGTGGTCAGGACAAAGCCACGGTCAGCAGTGGCCTCAGCTGTCCAGCTGCAGGCTGTTAGCCCAAAGCCCTTTGATGAAGGAGTTTAACCCAAAGCCCTTTGAGGAAGCAGTTTAACCCAAAGTCCTTTGAGGAAGCAGTGTGGATATCCCTTTCTGCCCCTGCCCCGTCACGCCGCGGCTGCTCGCGCTGATTGCGGCTCACCCCGGTCACGGTGATTTCCATGACCGATAGCTGAGGAGATTGCAGTCCAGCTATTCAGATGCTGCTGGTGTTAATGAGAAGACAATGTGGGTAATCAAACTAAAACACAATGCAAATGCGTTGGTCCAGGTTATAGCATCAATATTTGTTCTCCCTGCTAATACAAGCCTCTTCCTTCCAATGTTCGCTTCCTTCTAATGAAACAGCTTGTTCTGTCTGAAATGAAGTGTTTATTTCAGAGAGACAAAAGGAAGCATTTGTAAGGAACAGCCACTATTTTTTAAAATTCCATATAAGTACATATGAAAAATCAGCCAATTGTTTTAAAAGCATGAGGACAAAAGTTCTGACCTTTTCAATTTTTTGTTTGTTATTCCCCAAAATAATGTGACAAATTCAACACATATTCACCAATCAGTACAGTCCAGAAATGAACTGTAGTGCTGTCTTTACAAGACATTGTTGCCATATTTTTCCAATTAAAATTTGTCTTCTATGTCAATCCTGTTGCTGATGTTTCCTGCATAATAAATCTTATCTGTTGTCCTGTCACCCAGTTTAAATTCTAATATGTGCAATGTCCCCCCTACTGATGCAAAGCTGAAAAAATACTGGACTCAATTTATTGGACATTTACATCCACCGAGCTGTGTGGATAAAACCTTTAATTACACAGGGACACAGATATTAGCAGTCTATTGATATTGACAATGTACAAGAGCCCAAATGAAATCAGCTCTTGGGAAAGATATTAAAAAAATCAGCCTTTCTGACTCATTTATATATTTTCATGTCATGCACAAAAGAAAAAAATGCCAAAAGGCCATATACTGTTTCTCCTTCTAAGTTCTCTTTATTCACAATTTTTTGGTCTTTGCCTAGAATAATACCTGTCATACTCATTTTTAGAAGATGACCAATTATGACAGTCAGAAATTACCTTGAATAAGTTTTCAAATTTGTCAAAATGAAAATTCATAAAATCACTTCCATTAATAATGGTCAAGCTTGTCAAGGCTAGCCATGAAACACAACAATACAGAGCTGTGTAATGACTTGAACATGGGGAAGGAATCTGATCTCTAAAGCCATGTTTCCTCCCTGGTGCAAGTGCAGTGAAGAGGCTGTGACTTCCCTTACCAGAATCTCACGTGCCAGAAAATTTCCGGTCTTTCTTCTCTTTGGTAGTAACGAAACAAATTGGTTTCTATTTCCTATTCTAGTAACATGAGAAGGATTATTTGTGGGTGATTGAATCCAACCCTCTTCATTTGCAGAGATCATTAAATTTGGGTTTTGTGCTTTCTGAACAGGACCATGTACCCATCAGTAGCAGGCCTTCAGTCACAACTGCTTTCTCTGTGTCTATGCTATGTCTGATATTGCATCATGTCCCAGAAGCTTGATTTCTTCCCAGTATGTTTCTTGGGTTGTTTGAAGACATATTTGTGTGAAACTGAGCTACATGGGCAGAAAAGTAAAATGCTGTTCACATGCCCCGAGACCTGGCAGCATGGCACTGCAGCAGAAGGATATCCTTGTCCTCTGGAGCAGCTGGAGCTTGAGACATGCTGAAGCATCTCAGATTACACTATATCTCTATCTTTAGGCAAGTGAGGCCCATCCATTTCAGTAGGTTCTTACCCTGAGATTAAGTTCAAGACTAAAATACCCAAATGTAATATCTACATATCAATAGCTCCCATTGGATGTTCAGGAATCCATCTGAGTTCATAGAAGCTGGTATCTCACATTCCACCCAAGGTGTGCTGAGGTATCCTGCCCATCCTCTATCTCCTGCACCACAAGAGAACAGATCTCCAGAGGCTCTGGATCCCCTAACCCCACAGATATTCTCATCTGGACCAGATCGTGCCTAAATTGCTATTATTATCGTGCTTTCTGATTCTGAAATGTAACTGGGAACTTTTTTTCTTATGTATCCATTATTTACTTAACATCTGTATCAATATTATTATTTATTATATGGTTTTGGATCTATAGTTTCCTCTTTATTATATATTCTTACTGGAAGAGGCTGCTATATCTTCCTACCTTATTCTTTATTTGCCTGTAAATATTAGACAGTATATAATGATGAAATATTGAATGCTGTTAATGCTGTAGTGGAGAGGAAATGAATTAGATTGGGACCCTGAAGGTTTATTAGTTCTATGGTCTGTGTTTTTTTAACACTATGCAAATGCTAAGTGTAATTGCTTTTTACCATAGATTTGCTTGATTTATAGAGTTTAGGGCCTAAAGTTCGACACTGATTATCAAGAATGACCTTCTTCATTATACAGGCTACTAAATATAATCCAGTAATTCTTTATGCAGCCCAGTATGTTCTTAGTGAGGCAATTATTATTGAAAAAAAATCAGATGCAATTTAGTGACCACATCTAATTTCTCAAAGCCGTAAAAACCCTTATAAGTCTTTGTTTTCCTGAGGATACCCTTCAGCAAGAACTTACTTTTGTGCTTTAGCATTTTAATATCTAATTATAATTTTAATTAAACAATGAAGATACTGCAATAATAGTTTCCTCATTAAAATATGAATCAACAGGAAAATTAAGGTATTACTGCAACCTAAAGTGGACTGTGTGGAAACTAGGTTGTATTTTATTTAAGAGCTAAGTCTTAATTATTGTCTCTTGTCTAAAATATACATTATAAAATGTCCAAGGTAGACAAAGGATCATAGTGTATAACCATTTACAAGGTGAGAAAACACCAGGCAAGATTATGCTGTCGGCTCCCACTGGATCTATTAGTTGTGTCCAAACTTGCCCAAATATGCACCAATTGTGGTCTTTTAATGTCTGATTTGGGGTTGTTTGTTTTTTCTTACATTTTTGGGGTTATTTGAAAAGTTTGCCTTGCTCCCCTGAACTGGGAGCCACCCCTGAAGTGACTTCCTTACTACAAAGAAAGCTTCCACACTCACAGAGATACCCTCAGGGTGAAAAGAGAAGTTAAGGAGTGAAATGTTTTGCTGGAAATACACACCCAGTGTCCTGGAAATATTAGAGACATTTGATCTGAATTAAGTTTTCTAAAGGAATTCAAGGAAGTAGAGTTCTACAATTGATGTAGAACCCAAGAAAGCTAGGAAAAACTGTGTCAAGTAACTTCAGAAATGTTGCATATTCCATAAACTGGGAAGAAAATTATACCGGTACCAGGGCTGATGTAAAAACATGAGACATTCCTAATAAGTACAGGATTGAGGGTTGTGACAGTTGTTTCCTGAGAGTAAATTCTTCTCAGGGATCTCCCAGAAGCATCACAGCCACATCCTGCCTGTACCACCAAGCTGCATTTCCTCGTGGCTCCACGCTGGCAAGTGTGTGACACAGCACCAGCTCTGTGACCACCTTGTGTCACCTGGGTTGCTGCTGACAGGTCAGGGACTGGCTGCTGACATTCAGAGGGGCACAGCAGCTACAGCAAGTTAGTCTGCAGGGAGCAGTTCAGGAATTTGGGCTAATTTGCTCCACATTATAACTATGACAGGAGGGTTTGAGATAGACAGGGTCTTAAGAAATGTTTTCATTGTTTGTTTTTTTTCGTTTTAGCATGGCAAAGCTTGGCTTTTGCAGCATCAGAAAACACTGCTAATCTCAGTTATTTGCACCACGTAGTTAATGGGAAAAAAAATGGGGTGTGTAGGGGGGAAGCATCCTTAATTTATTTGTAAGGCCTAGTTCTAACTTCTCTAGCAAATATAGTTGTCATAGAGTGAACTTGTGCTGCCACCCAAAGGCAGCCCCAAAAACGTCTCCCTGCCCTTGCAGTTATGACAAACAGCACGGCTTGACTCACAGAAGCATGGTCCCCTGTCCTCTCCCATCTATCCTCAGAGCTACCTAGAGAATGTGTCATTAAATTAAGTATAAACAAGGTGAGAACGAGCTAATTTCAGTAGTTAAAGGTAGCTCGAAGAAAACGTCTCACCACTTGCGAATATGGTATTACAATTACTGCTGCTTTTCTTTATCTATAAAAGGAAGTGAACAAAGGGTGATTACCCCCACCCTGCCCGCCCTCATATCTGGTGTGTTTCTAGCAATAGTTTTCAGTTAAATGTAATGTTAATAATTTTTATTAATTAAACTTAAGTATGCTTGCTTAGCAAGAGAAAGTGAAGGCTGTGGGGAGACTAGAGCCTTTTGATACTTAAGAGGGGGCTTATAAGACCTGCAGCAACAGGACAAAGGGCAAGAGTTTTAAAATAAAAGAAGGTAGATTTAGAATGGATATAAAGAACACTTTTAGTTGAGGGACTTGAACAGGTTGCCCAGAGAAGCTGTGGCTGCTCCATCTCTGGAAGTGTTCCAGGCCAGATTGGGTGGGACTTTGAGAAACCTGGTGTAGTGGAAGACGTCCCTGCCATGGCAGGGAGGTTGGAACTAGATGGTTTTTAAAGATCCCTTCCAATCCAAACCACATATGCTTCTATGATTTCTATGTGAAATAAAGGTTAATTAGTGCATTTTGGTAACTTAAAATTTCTGCTCTCCACACACCTAAATACTACTTTGTCATTAATTAAGTTAGCTATAGCAGAACACCAGCTGATGAGTTGGTCTAAAAGAGGGAGAACAATTTCAAAGTACTGAGCATTCTGACTTTTACTGACTTATTGCAGCCTTATTGGCTGCACACTGGAAGCAGTAAAAATAACAGGTTTTGTTTTTTGGGGGAAAAAACCAAATTAAGATCAGCAAAATCATTTCCAAGCAAGACGTGAATTCAATAGCATAAATACTGAAAACTTTGCATGATCATCCAGGAAAAGAGACAGCTTTGTTAATATCATTGCTACTAGCACTAGTACATTGCTACATTTCAACATATGGCTTCAGCAAAACAGAAAAAAACTATTGATAACTTGACAAAAGTGTTGTGTCTCGGCCTCTTCACAGCAGGGGGAATGAAAAAATCAAGACTGTTATAATCAGTATCAAGTGTTCCTACTGTAGTTTTCCTTTTGCCTGATTTTTTAAAAAGGTGAAGAGGGAAATCACATTTAATATTTCTTTTAATTCATACACTCAAATGGTGGCCAGTTTTCAGTTTTTAATCTTCACTTTAACAAAGAGCAGTTGGGCAGCTATTGACAGTGAAACACAGCAGTCGACCACGTAGTAAATTAGAAGCTGCGGTAGTAAAAATGGATTTGTATATCACCGGGAGTAGAGAGAGTGTCTGCCTTGTAAATTTAATTAAACAGCAGGTGCAAAATCAGGTCATATGGCTTTGATGTGCCCCATGTGAGGATGACAACTAGACAATGATTCTAATATGAAGAAATTTGCATACATTTGCATTGGATTGCATAGAACATTGTAGCTCACACCTACTTTCTGTGTTTCATTTTGGGGAAGTTGGAGATTTGAATGAACAGTTCCTATTCAGTTCCTACAACGAAACACAAGAAATGCTTTTGTTCTGTCATGGTAGGGAACATATGGGTTATGATGCTATTATGTACCATTTTATAGAGTATGCTTACATGATAATCAAACATTTGAAAATGCAGCTGAGATACTTGTAATGACAGGAGAAACAAAGCTGGAAGTAGGGGGGAACAGAGAGGAAGAATGGAAACCACCTCAGTGTTTTAATCTTTCCTTGATGATCATTTGTTTACTGGAGCATTAATGCAAATCTACATTCTGGTCTTAGTCCAAGGGGTGTCACAAACAATTCTTTTTGCTTTTGCAGTTAATATTGTAAACAATGAAATTATGTAGGCTGGAAGTGTTTTCAAATCAGGCAATTAGCACCTCATAATGATTATTAGTTATATAAAAAAATGCATTTTCTCACATTGCTAGGCTAAATTAAAGGTAGACATGTATAGATGATAGTTATGCTTCTTATGCTATCAGTTTAATGGGAAAACTAACTGTATAGATCCCCAGACCTTTTCTTTGGAGTTAAAAATGTTAATGAACAGTTGGTTTAATTTTTGACAGTTTGTCTGTGAGATTCTGAATCCCAATGCTGTTTTTGCTGACTATGCTAGAAGTATAAGTTTTAGAGGCTATTAAAACACAACTGGGAGGGCAAAACAAATCATTCTGAGAGCAGAGGATGCGGCTGAAAAAAAGGCTGAGCTTTGCTCCTTAGGTAGTGCCTAAACCTGGATCAGTGAAGACTGAAACCTGCCAAGAAAAGGCTGCTCATCAGGGAAGCTATAGGCATGAACCTGTCTGCACTTTTGTAATCTGATCTGCGAAGCAACAACCCCCCCCAAATTTAGAAGATTGCAGCGGCTCAGTCCTGGGTGTGGCTGTCCCTGTGAACTGCCAGATCTCACAGCTATTATGTTATGGTTGCCATGTTCCAGCTATTGTCACTGAACTAAGTGCAGCAATCACCCCAGAAAGTTCAGTTCACTTAAACTAGACACAGAGATCAGATCTAAGGACACAGCAGAGAGTCCTTGTGGCAAAGGTCTAAATACCACCTCTGTAGGAGAGCTCCCCTGAAAGGCAGTGCCTGGTGACAGCAGTCTGGTGTACATGGACACTCAGGTGACCTCAACTCAGGGTGTCTATGTTGCCCTCTAGTTTATGGGACAGCCTTAAAGAAAGCACCATGATGTATCAGGAGTCACCACTTTTAAGTGCTCATGATGTTGATTTTCACACATATTTCCCAGTGTAGACTTCAGCTCCCAGGGAAGAAAATGCACCTTGCACTAGGGTTACACAGTGGCTGGACAAAAGCCAAAAATAACATGACAAAACTTGTGGTAACAAAAGCTACAAAGACATTGGCCCTGTAGGAACCTCACACTGCAGAACAGCTCCAAAGGGACATGTGAGGGTCTTTCTGACTTTGAGTGTTTCCCTTTGCCTTTGCTGTAGCTCTCTACTGCTTCTGTGAGAACACCAACCTCCACATGACTCAGGACAGCTGGGGGATGTTGGTGGGGAGCAGCTGGAAAAGGAAAAAGGGAGTGAAGGAAGTGGGATGAGAATTCAAGGAAAGGATAGGACAAATCTGAACAGGAGCCTCCTAGACAGATCATCTGCCAACATAAAGTACTTCCATTATATCAACAGCTGATCTGCTTCAGGAGTTTTCTTTCTTTACTGCCTACAGCATTCTCACTGAGGTTTTCTATGTCTTCTGTTGTGGTGATTGCAAAATCAACTGTTTCTGTTTACCCTCTTTAGGGATAGAGACTTTCCAAGTAACTGGCAGAAATACTATAATTTTTATAAGCATTCTCCCAAAATCAATCACTGGTACTGGCTCTGTCTGTGAGACACTGTGTGTGCTTTCTCAGAGAAGTGCCCTGAGCTCTCCCAGTGTGGGCACTGAAGTTTATAATGCTCTCAGCATGTAAATAAAGCAGGTTTACTGAATCTGGTCTGAAGTATTTTGTTTTAAAGTATCATATTCTTTGTCCTGG
Organism: Hypocryptadius cinnamomeus; assembly: GCA_013400635.1. Classification (NCBI taxonomy): domain Eukaryota; kingdom Metazoa; phylum Chordata; class Aves; order Passeriformes; family Zosteropidae; genus Hypocryptadius; species Hypocryptadius cinnamomeus. The sequence goes on from VYZP01054937.1 coordinate 12,232, forward strand.
AGCTCCCAGAGGAAGTTTAATGAAACTATCAATATACCGTTTGCAAACATGTAATCTCCAGCTCTAGATGAACACCAAACAATAATCTAAATCTTCCATTTGAGAAAAAATATGTTACTTTCTTTATTCAATTTCCTTCCTTTTTTTTTTTCTAAAGAATTTCTAAAATAAAAATCTAAGGAAAAAAAAAAAACAAACATGAAGCAAATCAAGTAATTTATTTAGTTATATTTTAATTTTGTGGGGTTTTTGTTTGGTTTTGCTTTCTTTGTGGTTGTTTGGGGGTTTTTGTAATTACATGAAGTGGTGCCCAAGAAAGCAAACATCAGAAGTAACACAGTTAATTGTGACATCAATAAACAATTCAGCAGTTCTGAAAATATTCAAATTACCTTCCCAAATAATATGCCAACAATATATATTAAACACCTGTAAGAATATTTTTTTAAATAGTCAGCATGCCAAGTACATTCAAATAGATTGGTCACCCATGTTAATTGTACAGCAAGGTTATTCCCATGGATCACAGGGCAAAAGAAAAAATTAAGAGAACAAAAGCAAAACCACCTATCAAAAGCAACCAAGCACAGTAAGGAAGACACCTACAAAACATAAAGACTGAGGGGAGTCAAGGAGTTTCATTTCACCAGCCCTTCCTGCAGCGTGAAACCAAGGAGTCAGCGCATAGGAAGGGCAGGAGAAAAGGAGCTCTGGTCAAGTCCTGCAGGTGCTGAGTGTCCTGAGGTGGGGAGGAGAGATGGGAGGTGAGCAGGGTGTGCGGTGCTGTCCTCCAGAACCGGGGCGTTTCTTTCCCCCACCCTGGATGCAGCCTGCATGGTCACTCCCCCCTGGTGGCTCCAGAACAAAACTCCTGTAGGTTTCTCCAAGACAGTATGACTTCAGACCATTTCTGCACAGGCTGACCCATGCCAAACAGGGCTTCAGTTTCAGGAGACGATCTTTGCTGCTTCCACAAGCCCTTTTTCCCCAAAGGAGTGCAAACAGTTTCAAGGACTGGGCCAGAGCAGTTCTGCAGCAAACAGTTCTGCTGCTGGGCAGCAGAAATCCCCCACCTTCTTGCAGTGTCAGCTTTCTCACCTTCTCCTGAGAAAAAGCACCCAAAAATATCCAGCAGAAGAAGTAACATTGGTATATTCCACATGTGTGTAAAAACCTCTACAAGGTGTGAAAGGGATATAACTTTCCGAATGAATTCACCTAACATGATACCAAAAGTAACACTCATAGCAAGATGAAATATCAGACCTGCCCTTTGCTAAGATCCAAAATGTAAAATTAAGTATTCTATATGCAAATGTACACAATTTATAAACCAGTTAGGTGACATTTTCAAGGAATATGTATATGGATATTAAAGCAATAATTTGACAGATGTTTTTGAAAACTAAGAACCTGGTTCCCAATACCTTCAACCTCACAACAATTCTCCTTATTGGATTCACTAACTGAGCAATAACTGATATCAGGAAGCATTCTGGCCATTGAGATAATTACCTTAAGTGAATATAATTAACTTTGCTAAAACTGGTAAACTTTTAAAAGTCACCACTCCAGCGCTTTGCTTCAGTTTTTCACAGTTTGCTCTGGTGCTTCATAATTGATATGCTTTTCTTTCAAGGTTATTCAGACAGAAATATGTCCCTCTTCACTCCCACATCAACCAGAGGAAACACCAGATGGGCGCAACTCACTGTTATTAATTTGTACTGCATTGTAAAAAAATATAGCAAACAAGCCTAAACTATTTCCAGCTCACTTACAGGAAATACAGAAGTGTAGAATGAGGGGAATGATCTCTGTTTTACAGAATGACACACTGAAATCAACTTGGCTTAGGAATCATCAAGCTAGAAGTTACAACTAAGTCTCAATTCCAAGGATAGCTGGGGAAAAAAGTCTTTTCCCATATTCAAAAAGTATCCAAAATCTAGACAATTGCATAATCTGATGAAACTAAGCCCTTTCAAAGTTAAAAAACCTCCATTAAACCTGGGAGTATTCCAGAATTTTAGGTGCAAGTAAGAAATGTGTTCAAGTCAGTAGGTTAAATGAAAATGAATTTTGGTTTGAGTTTTTTCTCATAATTTGAGGTGAATATCCTAATTTTTGGGTTAATCTGGGGTAGAATTATTTGTAATTTAAAGCAACAATTTTATTCTTATCAATACTACTTAGCACATTATTTGGAGAAGTTTGAAATTAATTAATTAGCAATTTTCAAAAGAAAAATAATGAAGTCTCAATGCTCTCTAATATCAATTCTTTAGGTTCTTTCAAAACTTTTTTCTTTCTTTCTTTGTGGTGTCATAACAAACACAACACAGTAGAAGAAAGAAATTTGAAATACTGCAGCTTTGCTATACCACTTAGAAATTTCATTATGGTTTGTTACTCTTACTCTTGAGCTGGTATAATACCTCTGGTTTAGCTACTCATTGCTAGGACAGAAATTATTAATACTTTATCATTTTAATGCTGCCATCATGTCTCCTTTTTAGATAAAAAAACCTACATATGTAAGGTGAGTTGCACTGTAATGTTCAGATATTGACGAGCAAGCTTAGTGCTTTTCCTATTTCATATGGAGCAAACATGTGTAAACACTTTATTAAAATTTAAAAAAAAAGAAAAAGAAGAAGTGAAAGCTGTTCCCTGCTGATTGATTTTTCAAAAGCTCCCTAGACTGAATCGGCTACAGATGTTTGCAAAATGATTGGATGTAAAGTGGGCTTAATTCATAAAAGCAATAAAATGTTGCTTATTGACTGAACAGATGAACTAGCTGAGGGGACATAATTTGGAGTGTTCTTATTGGAAATGCTTTGAAGAAATGTAATGATAGTGCAGAAAAAAAGCCTTATTAGATGTAGTAGAATAAATCTACTGCAAAACATTTTACAAGATTTGAGACACTGAGAAAATTAATTCCTGAAATTTGGATTGTATGGTTATGCATCCATATAAACTTCTTGTGGCTCCTCAGACTAGCAGTGTTATTCACAGTTAGCAATGAAATTATTTAAGCCTACATTTAAGAGAATGTTAAGATGAACAAAAAGAAAGAAGTGCTGGTAACTGAATTCTCTCCCATCTACTGGTGTCTACTCTGCATTTTCAAGGCTGTAAAACCTCAGGCATATTAAAAAATAGTTCCTGTTAATTCTGATCATCACTCCCAAAAGAGAGAGTGAAAAAATCATTGTAAGATTTCTGTGAGTTTTCCTTCCTTGAGAATCCATACACTTAACTCATGCCTAGCAAGGAGGTGCAAAGAGCAGTTTAAAGTCATGCTGGTACAGGGCAGCGATGTTCTCTGCTGTCATGTTCTGATCAGCTGGGATGAATGTCTGGGGACACATTTCTCTACAATTTATGGTTAATTTTTAATATTATTTTAGGTAGTGCTAGTAGTCACCTGGAAATTTTAATGTTCTTAGGGTCTCTACCTTACTAACACTCTGGTTTTTACTCCTTAAACCTTAGCCATGGGAATTTTGAGCATTAGTGTTTATCTTAGGTTTGAGGGAACACTAGAGCAAGATCCCATCTGAAAATCATTCTGGTAAGTCTTCTTTTTGGAAATCTTGAAAAGCCCTTATACCTCTGCATAGGGAACTGAAACTCTTACTTTAGAGCTTTTTCAGGCAGTGCCTGAAATTTAACCTTTAAATTTAGGTACCTAAAATGAGCAGATTGCATTCATATTCTCCAGGCCTTTCTCCAAGCATGTGTTTGCAGATGTGTTAACTGCAATGGATATGAGTTTCTTCTGTTTGGCTAAAGTTTTCCCTTGGGTTGGCTCATGAACATTATTCCTGATGACAGCAGGGTGCTGTGAAGAGCACTGCTGGGCAGGATGGCAATGAAATGATTATCAGTGGGAGCATCTACTTTTCTCCTGGCATGACTTACAGCAAAAGTATGGGACTATGAAAAGAACGTGCAGTCATGCTTTCAGCAGTTGCAGAATGATGGAGTGGCCAAATCACACAACTCTGATCATCATTTAGATGCCAATACTTCAAATGTCATGTGTATTACTGTGATCTGCAATTCCCTGTACCATATACTCAGCCAGGGGCAGAAGTTTCTGCCACAAGAAGTTTCTGCCCAGTTTGGATTCTGGAAGCTGATAGAGTCTGTAGACAGTTAACACAACCCACACTGGAGCAGCTGATGGGCTGCAGTCTTTGTGAAGAACTCATGTTGGAGAAGTTTGTGGAAAACTGTTTTCTGTGGGAGGCACCCCACAATGGGGCAGTGGAAGAGTGTGAGGAGTCCTGCCCCTGAGGAGGAATCAGTGACAGAGACAATGTGTGATGAAATGACCACCGGCTCCATTTCCCAAATCCTTGCACCACTGGCAGGGAAGTACAGAAAACGAGGAGTGAAGTTGGAATCAGGAAGAAGGGAGGAGTGGGAAGAAAGACATTTTTAAAATTTTAGTTTTATCATTACCATATTCTGATTTTATTGGTAACAAATTAAATTAATTTCCCCATCACAGTCACTGGTGAGTGATCTCCCCCTGCCCTTATCTTGACTCACAACCCATGCATTATACTTTCTCTCCCCTGCGCAGTTGAGTAGGACAGTGACAGAGTGGCTTTAGAGGACACCTGGCATCCAGTCCACCTGACACAGACACACACGTTAGTATGGTTAATTGTGAAAATAGAACATCTGCCAGAGCAGCACATATATTATTACAAAAAGAAGGAGAAAAACAACAACAGCCACAGACATTAGTATGGCTTTCTGTATGATTTGGGACAGCTTCTACATTGAGAAATATGATAATCTTAATGAAGCATGACATTCCTGTTGAATATTAGGGTTTGTGTCAGTAAGGATTTGATGTGTTTCTGTTTTAATTTTTATATTTTAATATACATGTGAGAAAATTGGAGTCATGGACTGCCATTTTACTTCCTGACATGCACCACTTGCCTGAAGGTGATCTGTCTTTAAAAAGGGAATCAAAGCTATGTGTATTTCTTGTGTAGGAAAAATTTTGTTTCTAAATGTACCGATGCAGTCCCATTTGATATGCCCAGGATGCCTGAGACATCCATGTGGGACTAGCAGATCCCACAAAAGATGTATAGAAGACTTCTGGACAAGCAGTTGAAGTCTGGGCAGGATTGTGTGAGGTGCTAAAGGAAACAGAATCACACAGATGATTTTTGCTCTGTTGAAAGAAAAGATTGAGACAAGCACAAAAACTGCACCACAGGAAAACATGAAAAATAGTAACAGAAAGTTGTGTTTTCTTCCTTTAAGTTATGGAAAGGAAAAATTCAGCCAGAATCTTTTTTAAATCCAGCAATGCAAATGATCAAAGGTTTTATTCATACAGGCACTCTCGTGTTTAAATTTTAAGCCCATTTGAAGTCATCTTCTCATCAAGTTAAGCCCATCTACAGGGATTGCCACGATCACTGTCTTTTCCTGCTGTAACTGATGGCAGCAGGGTTCCATTTGTGTGTACTAGCCCACTGCTGCCTGCCTAAATAGATGTGATTGTCAAATCTCTGTTCATAGTGTTTTTAAAGCAGCAGTGAACATTTAGGCAGGCACATGAACAATTGTGTGCTTACAGGTGAGCTCAAACTCTTTATAATGTTTGAGAGCTGAAAAGAGAGGGGAGTTAAAAAAGGAGAGGTATAGACAGGGAAAACTGGGGCTAGTAACTTAATAATACAATAAATGAGTCTTGATCTCTACAGCCTTCCATTCACCCTTTGGCTTTATCCATTCACCACCCATATATGTCTTTTTCCAATTGGAAAAAGTTATTACCTGGTTTCAGAATTTGTGACATGTGGGATAACAACCAATGATAATTTTTTGAAAGTAAAACCAGCTCAGATTATGGTTTTTGAAGTTTTGAGCCTTTGTACTGAATTCTATTTTGCCTCACCTACATGAGGCAGTGCTGAAGAGGTTAAACAAAAGTTGCCCCTTTTTCAAAACTGTGTTAATTAAAAATGCAAAACCCAAAGAAATCACAGCTGGATAAATAAAAACAGCCCAGATGGTATAGCAACAAACTTCTGGCAGGTCTTGAAGCAGACAGTATTCCTGCATATTTTATTTCCTAGCACAGGCTATCAGAAGACCACACCAGTGATGGCTTGGGCAGTGCATCAGAATGGAGGGCACTCAGGCTGTCCTGGTGCTAAAGGCAGCACAGTTTCAGAAACACCTGACTACATACCTAGTGTTTGTTCACTGCACAAAGCAAGTCCCCAGATTCCTACTGTAAGTCAACTGTATGTCTCATGACTGAGAGAAAATCCTGTTTGGTGATGTTCTTTCAAGTGTGCACGTAGGTAAAGTTCTACCTTTCAATATGTCCATGTGTGTTTGTCAGCTCGATCTGAAACGGACTCTGACAGGGAATGTAGACCTAGTTTGGTGAGCTTTAGATCATGTTCATGTATGCAGAACTCCAGCAAATTTCAAATCAGGTTGCACTGACTTTTGAAAAGAAATTGGGTGCTACCAATTCTCCACAGATATGTCTGGCCAACTTCTCCTATCCTGTAGAGTGGCTCAGCCTAGGTACAGGAGGGGAGAAATGGAGATGTGTTGTTGCAGCTGTTGCTTCCTTGGGCTGCTATCTTAATGAAATTCTAGACATTCAATATCTAAGAACATCTGGACAGAGCTTTTAGGTGAAAAAGAAGTTATATCTGGATAACATGGACACATGGTGGCCAAGACCAGGCTCAGGGCAGTAGGAATAACATTTGTAGTTACTTTATATATTGTGTCTTTTTAAGAGCCTTCTTAATTGGTTAGTCCTGAGAAATCATTCAACTTATCTCAGTTGGTTTTCTAGCTCCCTGGTAATAAAGCAAGTTTCAGAAGTGGAGTAGACGTTACATGGATTCACATCTGAGAATTAAATGGTTGGGACAGAAAAAAAGTATGTTACAGGTACAAGAGAGAGAGGGGGAGAAAATAATTGAGTAAGGTTAAAAATATCAGAATGTGTGCAGGAATATAAATTAAAAATAAGCGTGTCTAGAATGATCATTATTCATCTTCTGGGTGGTCTACATCTTATATTTGTCTTTTCAAATGCACTCTGTTCCTCTTAGTACATGTGGTAAATCCAGGGCTAGCACTACACCAAGTCATTGTGCTCATTACACACCACACAAGCTATGCGAAAGCAGCATGGGAAATGTACAGTTTTTTGTTCTTTTGTTGGAGCTGTGGGTTGGGTTGTGCTCTCAAACCAGCTCCACTTCAGTGCATGGTTCTGTTTTTCAGCCCCTTGCAAGGGCTCCTCAGGCTGGCAGGCGTTTCTCTGCAGTCTGGAAGGTTTATCCTCCTGTAATGGGGAACAAAGTGACCTGGGCTTGAGGCTATTTCTCCAGCTTTGGGGCAGTCCTTCACAGCCTTCATTTACATTTGGTATTGTGATGAAGATCAGACTCTTTTACTGCCCTATAAACTTTAAGCATATGGCTTTATCCACCATAGAAACTCTCTGTAAGATACAAAAGAGGCAGGAAACAATAGATTGCTTCTGGTCATGAGGCACAATGGATTTTTAGGCTTTATAATTAAATAAAGCTTTTGGTGAGGGAAAAGGTCCTGAAAGGCGACATGGCTGTTGCAGATACAAACTTTATTATTGCTGCAGCAGAAATTAACAACATCCATTTTGTCTAGGAACTCTGAGATGGCCTTATTCCAAAGATGGCCTCCTGAGTGATTTGGATTAGACTTTGACTTCATGGCCAGATTTTCATGCAATGAAAGTTGTTGTTGTTTTTCTCCTTCTTTTTGTAATA
>VYZP01054938.1:0-11878 GCA_013400635.1 Hypocryptadius cinnamomeus
AACACAAAACACACTTGCTCCTTAAGATGTAGAGTACCTCCAACTGAGTGTCTCCATTCTGAGCTCCAGAAAAATGAATACTGGCCTCTACCAATCTGCTTCCCTTGGGCCACTTGTGCTCAGCATCTGTCTGCCAATCCTAGGCAAGCCAGAATAGCATCTGCCACTGACTTTGGGAGACATCCAACCTGGCAGACAGGCTCAGAACACGTCTAAAGCTCACTGATAGCACAGCAACCAAATCACACTCCTCTTCCTTAATAAGATGTTGACANCCTTAATAAGATGTTGACACCAGTGGTGATAACTGCTAGCCCAATCTACAGGGCACATCCTTTGGGAATAGCTGTGCTGTGGCTGAACTGGATCTCCTTGAGGAATTTGGAAGGTCACAGGATCCCTGTGCCAGACTTCTCCCCTTGGGTAGCATGGCTGCCCTGTGGAAAGGAAGGCATGAGGTTGGATATGGGGAAGAGCAAATCAGTGGGAACATGACAGAAACCAAAGGGCCAGGATAAAACCACTTAGAAAGCAGGACCACCTGAGGGAATGCTCTGCATTGACTTCACATGGTTTGAATCCATCTGACTCCAGACTGAAGTTAAGCTCGTCTTCTCCTTGGGACAGCTGAAATACTACAGTCCTCATCATCCTCACCATGATTGTGTGGAAATCCACCAAACCTGGCAGATTTCAACTAGGTTTTCAAGCTAATGAAGGTGAGAGTTACTGTCATCTCTGGTAACCTGACAGGACTGGAGCTCTCCACATGTTACTAGTGTAGAGTTCTTTGCACCACACCAGGCACTACTTGTTATAATTTTGACTGTCATAATTACTCATCCTAAATACAGTAGCAGAGATTCCAGATTTTACCACATGATGTAGAAGTCGCATAAGTCTTCTACTGCTTAGTCTGATGACTATTCAATATCCAAAGGACTAGCAAGGCTTCTAAAGTAGTTCCTAATGGTTAAGCTTGTTTTCTAACAGGTTTTTTTTCAACTTTTTTGTTTTTTCTGCAACAAAACTCTTGAATTGTGTTCTATATACTTAATACCCTAACAGGGATACACAAAAAACTCTACTTGCAAGGTCCAGCTCGTGCTGTGTTTATGATTTCTTGTAATGTAGCAACACCAAATGTGAGCCAGCTTCCTTCAGTTAGAGTTGCTGTACACTAAATTAAATGTCAGCTCAATGTATCTTTACAGCAGCAGTGAGGAGCCAAATACAGCACTTCATAAAGAATAAGGACTTATTGAAGTTGGGAAGCTTATCTGTACAGAAATTAGGATGTGGGAGTGCTAATTTCTATTTGATTAAAATAGAAGTGTGTGATTTTAGGAACAGGTCAGGATCACTGATCTTGGAAAGCTAGGTCATGTGTTCTGCCTGCAGTCACAGCAGATCAGGAGGACGGGGGTCTGCAGGCTGACCACTGTGTGCCCCATCAGTCAGGCAGGAAGGCTACCCAGAATTCAGAATAACTTACCTGGAAAAGAGTGTGGTTAGGCAGTTCCCTGCTTTACTACATGATTTATCTCTCATACCTGTAGGCTGAAGGGGTTTTGGTTTGTTTTATCTTTGGTGGAAACCTTCAGTAAAGAAATAATTTTGACCTTCCTTGAGGCAGGGTGTTTGAGCTAATGCCAACTGCCAAGGCAATGCTGCACTCTGATGTACCAGGAGTGTTGCTAAACATACTTATCAGTCTTACATAAACATCTACTACTTACAAGTTTGCAAATATTTCTTTCCAATGCATCAGCTTACTGTATTTTTGAAGTATCTTCATTATTCACGTCGTCATTGCAATTCTTCAAACAGTAAACTACTCTATTTTGAGGTATGAATATTAAATTTCCCAAAAGCCATAGGGTTTTTTAATTAAGCTTTTTTTTCCCAGAAACTTGTTATTAAGACTTTAAATTCAGAAAGCACTCCATTAGATTCAGATATTTTTTTATAATAGTACAGGATAGACAGAGAGAATGAATACTTTCATTCTCTTACAAAAATTTTACCTCAAATTTTGGTATGTGGTTCCGAAACTATTACATGCACCCTATTTAAAGTTCAGCAGGATTGAGGTAGAAGGTACCTCTCAGGAAGTAACTCTAAACTGACAAAAAATGTACTGTCAGGTTAAGAAGCTGTCTGATTCAACAGGTTCCCATTAGCAACTTTTAAGAATTCTGCAAAAGAAAAAGACCTCATTTATTAGTTTGTTTTCAAGGTACTATCCCAGTCTTTTCTATGTACAAAAGGATAAATTCGGGGGTCTATACAAGCTAAGAGAAACTTCTATAGGCATTCAAGAAGAAGAATTTAAAGATGCTCCAAAACCAGCAGTTTAAAGTGCTCTAAAAAAATGAAGAAAATCTATGAAGTCTAACCTTTATTGTTTTCCCCTATAAGGTATTCTTTCCTTGCAACATATTTTCCCAATAACATGCTCTTTTTCCAGAAAATGAATAAAATGTCCTTTAATCCTGGTTCACAAGAACTGTGACAGAGGTGTATCACTTCCCCAGCTGCCTTTAACTTTTGTTCTTAGTGGCCAAGGGTGATATAGGGAGGGAGAGTGTGCCTGTGGATGTGTTAAAAAGGAGGAGAGAGAGTGGAGAGGCTCCCATTAGAAGTGCCTGTAATCAGTAGTAAGTCAAGGAGGCTGTCCTGAATTGCTGCTTTGGATTAGGTTTAGGTTGGGGATCAGGTTCAAGGCTGAATTGAGGTTAAGAGTTTTGGGTTACTGTGCTGAAATTTTGAGACACCCCTGTGAAATTATAGCCCCCAACAACAGCAGTCAAATGATATCCTAGGGAATAGGTTAAAGTCTCACCCTAAGTCTAGTAAGAATACTGGGTTGTACATAAAGTTTGTAGTTTGAACACACTTAGTGGACTTTAGCTGACAGCTCTAAGGTTTGAACCATGTGAAGTTTATAACTATAGTCAGAATTTACCTGCGTGGTCAGGGTAGGAGACTAGAAAGTCACTATTTGTTATACTGGCTTGCTGCTTCCCATCCCAGGCTAAGGGGTGAGGGGAGGATGGAGTGGTTTTTGGATTATTATTTGTGGCTGAAAGATGGGTTATTATGTTTAGATTAAGAATGGAAAAGGATACAGTGAATTACAAATGTAGCAGTCAAGGGAGGAAGCAATTTTAAAGAGTCAAGAGATCCAAGCCTGCCTCACCAAAGAAATATTTGCTTTCTTTATAAACTGTAACTAAATCTTTCCCCTTGGGGCAATTCAGTTAGTTAGCAAGCCAAAATCTGGGTTCTGTATTTACTGGCAGACCCTTAGAAGAGAAAACTGTCTCCAATCTCTTCTTCAGCCTTTTGAGGAGAGGAGATGGATGAGATGGCACAGCAGAGAGGCATTTCTGGAAGAATTTTCAACAAGAAGCCCATCACCTATTTCTTTCTGCAATGTGTCTTCTTCGCAACAAAATATATTGAAGAGTCACTAACAGCATTACAGAATTTTGGCACCCTTTGCAAGAATACAACTCTCATGGGTTGTTTTTGTGATGAGGACTGCTTGTCACACCTATAGTTCTCTCCTAGAAACAGTTTCATGCCCATGCTTTATGTGCCTTTTCGATGTCAGTCACTACATAGGGAATATTTGTTGTGACTTAGATACCTGATGACAGAAATTACTGCGATAACGGTGAATATTCAACTGATCTTAGGACTTAACTGTCTTAAATGCTGTCATTATAAACATTTGAACATGAAGACATTGGTCATAATTTCTTTTTAATGATTCTACATCTTGCAAGAAACCTGGACGGAAAGAAACAGCTTGATCGTCTCATTCTGGTGTAGTTTTAAGACCAGGTGGTACTTGCAGACCAAGGGGATGACGCTGGAGTGAGTCTCTGATGATGCTGGATTCCTGAAGTGAGTCTCTGCTGAAGAGTGGTTGCCATACACTCCTCAGAACTGAAATCAGAGTCAGCTGTGTCAGGGCTGTCGGTGTCACTGCAAATCCCCACTAGGTTCAGCAAAAGCAGAGTGGGCAGCTTGCTGTGGGCACGTGAGACCTGTCATCTTTACCGTGCTCCAAGGGGCAAATGCCTGAAGGGCACAAGGATCACAGAACCATAGAATATCCTGAGTTGGAGGGACCCACAAGGATCATCAAGCCCAACTCTTCCATTAATGGCCCCTGTGGGGATCAAACCCACCACCTCAATGTTATTAGTACCATGCTCTGATCAACTGAACTGATGGGGAGATGACTCCATAGTAAAGCAGTTCCCAAGAGGTTGAGAGACCCTTAAGTCATTCTCTAGTCTCTACAGCTAGGTAGAAAGGTAAAGGGCAAAAACTGAATGAGATAAGGTCTAGGAGGACTTCTTTTCCCCCTAAAGGCTCACTTTCTTGGAGGAACCAATGGTTTGAGCAGCCCATGTCTCCTTCAGTGCAAAGCTAAGCTTTGCATTTTGTGCTGACATACGGCCAGGGCTGGATTCCAGTTTTTCCCATCACAACTGCATGTGGCTGCTAATAAAAACTAATGGAAACCTTACTGTGACACCAATTTAAATCTCAGTCACACCCATCTGCTCTAATGCATTTTTTAAAAGCAACAAAGTGGGTTTCCTGTAAAGATTGCAAGGTAACATATAATAATTAAATAATGACAAAGAAACTAAGGAGGGATGGATGACATTTTCATGAATGTGTGAAGAGTTCTGTATTTTAAATATTTGTTCAGCATCAACAGGCAGTAAATATCTCTTCTTGTAGTGAGCACTTGTAAGCTGTTTTATTGAACTAGATTTATTGTAAAAATTAAATGTTCTTAGGGTTTGATTATTTCCACACACTTTTTGTTGGAAACCTAAACTAGAATATGAGTTTGGCACATGATAACAAAACTTTATCACTCTTATTTATTGTAACTGCAATACACATGTAACCAGAGTGTTTTCATTACTTCAGACATCTGCCTGTTGACATACAATTTACATTACAGAGAATTTACCCCCTGAAAACTCATTCGGTTGGTTGTATAAAAAGTTTATGTAAAGGTAGGATTCTCAAATGGCATGGACTTTATGTGAAGCATTTCTCACAGTTATTTCAGTCATAACAGCACAAATTCAACTTCTGCAATGGGTACTTTTTCTTACAAACTAATTCAAATTTCTTCCACTTTACACTGTGCTCCAGCTTTCAGCAATTTTTTTATTTTCTCTCCCCAGCTCACAAATTGTGATGCTACACAAGTGCTGTGGCTTGCTTCTTTGCTTCTGAATTTTTCTATAAATGATGGTCCACTCACTCAGCAGATGACAAAGAACAAATTCATTAAGAGAAAAAGAATTCCTACTAGTTGTGCTACTCACCAACAAGAAAGGATATTTTATTTTTGAAGTCTGTCTTATCCTATTCAACTTCTAGTTAGATGTTTAATCTAAAAATCAGTGAATCTTCCTGCCTAATGAAACAACAGATGTATTGCATTTTAGCAGTTGTCAGTGACAGTCAAATTTCTATGAATGTCATCATATTGTCATTTAAGAAAATAAAAGGAGGCTTACTTTTTTGCTATTTATACAGAATGTGCTTTGGTCTGATTCTTTTTCTGAGGCTCTGGAGACTTCTGTTAGGGCTGAATGGAGTGACTTTCCTACTTTTCCTTGATCTGATCTATCATAGTGGAAGCATTCCTGCTTATTAGAGTGAGAACCACACTTGACTTTAAACAGCATCTGTTCTAATTAAAACCTGGGTTTTCTTATCGGAAGAAAAAAAAAAAGAAGAAAAGAAAAAGAGAAAAATAAAAAAAATAAAATAAAAAAGAAAAAAAAAAGCCAAACCACACCACTTGCAATTTTAAATTTAAAAAAAAAAAAAAAGCCTGTAAACCACAGTCAGACCCCAACTGGGACCTTTTCTTGAATTTTTCTGTGAAATATGTGGTTATAATTCATTCTCTCCACAATTATTTTCTGTAGATATGAATTTTTCTTATATTTGTTTGCCTTTACATCCTAGGATAATAGTTTTTACTATATTTCTAACACTGGAAAGCAGCAAAACCTTGCTCTACCAGCTTTGAACTAATTTTGGACAAAACTTAGAATCTGGAATTAAGCACCCCTAGCTTTTATCCACACCTGGAAATATGAATTTTCCTTTTAAGTTTCATATGCTGAGTGGATGCTCAGTCTCTGGAAATTCCTGCTTCAGTGTCTCCATCCTTTACTAGCTCACTAGTAACAGTCCTGGCCAAGTAAGTGCTCTTGGCCCATACCATGTTTTACTTTCATGATGGCCTCAAGTTAAATTTGGATATTTTTCCCTGATGGTGGATAATGTCATGAATCAGCTAACAAGGGAATTGTCAGCTAACAATCTATACTATTGCGGCATAAATATTAATGAACATTTAATATTACAGTTCACCATTGCTGTGGCAGGCAGAGGAAGGTACCAGATATCTATCCCTGACCTTTTTTCTTCAGTTCTTGTGCCTCTGTTGGCTTAATGAAGAATAGTAGCATAATCTGTCTGATGGGAGAAATGTCACACCAGGTCTGTAACTTTCTCTTGATGACAGGTCATTTCACAAGATGAAGCATTGGGACTTACTTGCTCAAATGCCCGCTGAAGGTAACCCTCAGTTTAAACTACAGGACGTAATGCAAAAAATGTCAAGTGACCTCTTAAGAAATCATCAGGGCTTTGATATTTCAGTGCCTGCAGCAAAGCAGTGACCAATCACTCCTTATTCCAGTATAGGAGGCTGACTCCTCCTTGTTCTGTTCCTATGTAAGGATGACCTATTGAACTTTTTGTCCACAAATCCAGTCCATTTATCCTAGAACAAAACCTGTCTAATTAAGTATGATTCTTCTCTTGGTAAATCTATGCTGACTTGCCAACCACCTTCTCCTTCTTTACATGACTGCTATATTTTTTATTTGCATGCCTGTATTGAATTTGAGTCTGATATATGGGCTTGTACAAATATTTTGCATATGTTCAGAGCTATGGAAAAATCTCTCAACCACTCAATCACAGAGCTGGTAGAAGTCTGAAAGTTCTTAAATGCAGAAATCATGTGTTTATACTAATCTTTACTAGATGCAGTACTATTTAACCTGTTTTGATTAAAGACCTGATACTGGTGCAACAGAGACACCAAAGGGTAATACAAGCTTTATTGAATTTCTAGTGTGCAAAGGATTTAATTAATGCCTGCCTGAAGGAAAAAAAGAAGAAGAAGAAGAAGAAGAAGAAGAAGAGATACCCCAAAATAAATTTCTCAATAAACACATTTGTTGATAGCATTTATTTCTGTCACATGAGATAAGAAAATATTTTGCTTTAATTTTAAGCTCTGCCGCAGAACATCCATGCATACTAAATTATGGTAGAATGCTTGCGTTTCCTCATACTCACAGCAATCACCCATTGAGGGCACAGGCTAAGCAACAGGACTTCTACTAACAGAGATGAAAATAACTTGAGGTGTTAGGACATACATTTATGATGTGAATTTGTCAAGAGGCTACACTAACTGAAATTACTGTTAACTTTATATGGCATTTGATTTGCTGCATCTGAAAGAACCCCAACACTTGTTGTCTCTGCCATGCCAGACAGTAGATGCTGTTTTCTGCATGTCAGCAGTGTATAAATTTCTAATCAGACTGTATCTGATAACATGGCTTAGTGTTCTATTCATCAACTTCTTTTAAAACTCTTCCAAACCCTGTTTGTATGGCTGCACTCATAACCCAAAACATCCCAGCTACAACAAGCAGGATAATGTGGATTTACTTTAATCTGAGATACTCACCACAGCATAAACTGGAGATTTAGATTCAGTTTGGCTCCTAAATATTCAGGATTCAGTTGGAATTACAGCTTACATACAGGACACTGAAAAGCAGTATTTTACCTATATTTTAATAGCAAACATAATACCTTCATATTTCTTTAAATCCTTTTCATTAAGTGAAATGTTTCATGCCAAGCTTTCTCCAGGCTCACATTTCAGACATCCCACTTCCAGCCCCTGTACATAAAGTTTCTTGGTGGCTAGCAAACAAAATACCTTAATGCACTTCTGTAGCTGCACCCCAGGAACTGGGCGTGCACTGACTCACAATAATATTATGTATCTGAACAAGACTTCAATCTACTGGTGCCAAGAAACAAATGTTTCAAGTGTGGCAAAAATCATCAAGTTACAAGCCTTGTATGGTCTGACAAGAAACCTGCAGCAACCCTCAACTGTTCTCAAACAAAGGAGGGCTGTGTCTGGGCAGAAATCATCACAAACCTGGGTAGAAAGAAAACTTTAAACCAGTCTTTCCCTGTGTCATTGTCACATCTCACTCTCCCTCACTGTGTCTTCTTGTCCCTCTTTCACACACACAGACAGACCCGCAGCCCTCAGCTCCCCTCCCTCATGGCCTGAACACAGTCACTAGTAATGGCAGAAGCATATGAGGAAGCCAGTTGACTTCTTGACCCCCAAGTCATTTTGTAGATGTCACAAGGATGCCAAATGTGAAGCAGAAGGCTGTCAAAGATGAGCTGGGGCTAAAAGCAAGACTATGAGCTGTAATACAAAGCAGAAGGAGCCTCTGGGGAGCAATCTGTCTTCCTAAGAAGTCTTGTGAACTGCTTTTTAGTATCAGGTGCATCATCTTGAGAAGCCATTGTACATTCCAAGTAAAATTAGTTTAATGTTCCCACATAAAAAGGACCACAGCCAGGTGGAGGATCAGAATAGGAGCACACAGTGTGGAACTAAAAAGTTTTGCATGCTCCTGGAGGGGAAAAAACCCTATGTGGAAATTTATTACAGATATATTTCATATGTAAATCACAGCCACTTATTAATGTAGGTATGAAAGTGGGTGATTTTATGAGTGCTAAATACCTCTACATGTTACCCTTTTGGACAGCAATGTTCATTTCCACCACGGAATTTTTACAGGCAGTGGGAAGCCGGTACTTGGACTCTTACACTCCTGATGTTCCTAGGTGTAGGAAAGGTTTTGGCATTTTCTTCTTTCCAGTGAAGTTAGTGGGAGAAAGATCAGGTCCCAGCTCACTTATCCTTTCTGAGAGCATGTCACACACACTGTAATACTAAGAATATTATAAACTAGAGGAAATAGTAAGCAAGAAATAACTAAAATTAGGATGACAGATTTCTGAATCAATAACGCTGGTCAAAACAAAATGTGCTACATTTCTCACTGATCAAATTGTTTTGTTACATGGTTACAAAACATAATCCGCTTGAATACCTGATGCATTAGTTACATGTTTACAATTCTATTTTTTGTTATTCTGTTACCATCTATAGAATTATTGTTGGATGTTAAGACATTGCCAGATTATCTGACCTTGTGTGAGTAACTCTGAGAGAAAACCTGCAAGAAGTGCAGGGTATAAACATATGTTAAAAAATGTACATACTAATAACAATGAATTCATTTGCACCCAACAATTGCATTTGCAGCTTTGAGACAAAACAAGCCATGTCAAGATGGGGCTTTTCTGCTCATTTGGTCATGATGAGTGGTTACCACATGTTGCTTATCCTAGCACCATGTCCAAATTCACAAGTGCTGTAAGTTTCAAAGTTATGTTACAAGCCATGTGTTTTAGGTCTGTTACAGTGGAAATGCTGTTAGAGCCTTGTTAAGTGTGGTATGTCATGGGCTGCGGTGTTAGAGAGCATTTAGGAGGCATGTCTGGTCAGTTGAATCAATGTGAAAAGTGGATTAAGCACACCTTTTTCTCTGCCAGTTTAAGTAAATGCTCAGGATCTTCTGGTTAACCTGTTTGACTGAAGGATAATACTTTCAGGTCAAATCATTCTGCAGAAAACCATCTTCCTTGTTCCTGTCTATTGCCAACATACAAGGCTATTATAAATTATTCCATTATTATTCCTGTGTGAGAGAAGGGGATTTATTTATCTGGCATTAATCAATGCAGCAGGATAAAGTATAGCCTAGCTAGGAGCACCAGGAGGCCCCAGAACGTATTTACTTGATTCTGTTTTTTGAAACCATAATCTATGACATCTCATGGTTCAGATCATTGGCAATACTTGATGAAAACTTAATCCGGAATTTGTAAGACTATAGTAAATGTCAGGGGCAGAAATGGAAGGAAGGTATGAGCACGTAGAATACAGATTTATTTCTTTTATGCTTCATCATTGTAATACAAAACAAGTCCACCGAAAACATTCAGCCCATTCAGTAACAGGACTATACTTGCATGCAAAAGCATGCCATCATTAAATATTATGTTGGGTAAGTTCTTTCAAGTGAGAAACACATTTCTGTAAGCTTGCCTATGGAAGAATCCAACCAAGCCTACTGTAGAATGTTTATTTCACTCAAACAGACCCAGCCTAATTGGGTTCTTTTGGAATATTTCCCCAATGTGCACTTCTTTTATATTAATCTGTAATTACAAACCCTCTTTCTGAACAGAGTAATTATTCTGAAATTAGGACATTATGGAGAAAACAGGGAGGGCAGAATGGTAGAGTGGGTAAACTCCTAACAACAGGTTCAAGGTATCGAGCCTTACTCAGGTTTTGCATCAAAAGCTGATCACAACTAATGGAGAGAAGCACTGATGAGTTATTTGGCCTTAAAAAATCAATTATTTGAATGCTGCCACATCCCTCTCCTGTGTCATCTTTGCTTCAGCAACTGGAAAGATTTATCTGCACCAGTCTACTAGGCCATGTAAGTTCTGACAGAAGGATCTTGTTTAAAAACAACAACTGCCAGATGATGCTCTGGGAACACTGTAATCCTCCATGTATGTATAGGCTGGGGAACAGCACACTAGAGAGTCCCCTGTAGAAAGGAATCTGGGTGTTTTAGTTAATGGTAAGTTCAATGAGAGTCAATACTGTGCCCAGGCAGCAAAAAGAGGCAACTGTATCCTGAGGTGCACTAAGAACAGCATAGCTGACTGTAGAAAAGTGTTTGTCCCAGCCTTGTGTGGCCTCACCCCAAGGACTGTGTGAGTTTGGGCTCCACAATTTAAAATGGATATAAAAATATTGGCATTATGGCAAAGCAGAGCAGCAAAGAGGGTGGAATTGTCACCGTTGAGTCAGGAATGGATAATAGACACCAACTCTAGGTCAGAAGGCTAAGAGGCTAGAAGTCCCAGTTTATTGGAATCCCTTCTTTTATACACTGGTCTGATACAGGTGGACCTGGTTGGTCATTTAATCAACATTTCACATGACTGGCTAATTAAGAAGACACCCTTCGGTAAACATCTTATGAGAAAAACAACTTATTCAAAACACCATCTGCAGATGGTTTACCATTCTTTCTCTCTGCCTCCCTGAAACTTCCCAGACCAATTCACAGTAAAGCTTATCTGGCTTTCTCTTTCTCTGACCAGACTGTTGTATCCACACAGAACGTCTAGAGGGCATGACTTGTAGGAAGTGACTGAGGATGCTCAGTCTGTTTAGCTTGGAAAAGAGGAGACTGAGGGGAGACTTCATTGCTGTCTGCAGCATCCTCATGAAGGGGAGAAGAGATGGAGGTATTGATCTCTTTGTTCCCATGTCTGGAACATGAAGACATTTCATAAAGAAATGCCTAAGAGTTGCACCAGGGAAGTCCACACCAGATACATATTAAAAAAAAAAATCTTCACTGAGAGTGCAGCCAAGTGCAGGAACAAGCTCCCCGAGAAGTGGGGTACTTCCAGCTAGAAGCCAAAGATCACAGATGTATAAAAAACTCCATACAAATGGTGTTAGGGAGGGGGCTTGTGGAACACAGGGAGGAAGGAAGGTAGGCAGGCAGGAAGGCAGGCAGGCAGGAAGGCAGGCAGG
>VYZP01054938.1:17267-48716 GCA_013400635.1 Hypocryptadius cinnamomeus
TTAACAGGAGTAGGTCTAAATTTTTTTTTTCAACTGAAAGCATTGTGAGAACTTTGGTTACACTGCGATTTGTCTCTTGTTTTTACCCTAAAAGCTTTTTCAATGTAACTATAAATTTCATTACATCTCAGTGCCTCTAATTGGTAGGGTTTGTGCATTGGACTGTATTTTTTCAAGAACATGTATCATATAATCAGCATTATGTCTGTCAGCTATTAAGTACATATAAGTTAATAAACTTTTTTTAAAGAATTGATAAATCCAGGGTTGTGATTAGAGAGAGACTGGGAGGGTAAATATGCAGTTACCTGGCAGCAAACATAATCCAGCCCAACTGGAGTCCTGGGAAGAACAGAAACAATACATATCTGTTAAGTCCAAACAGCTAGTCAAATCTGGTGGTTCCCAGTTTTTTACTGCCTGTTTAAGAAAGATGGACTCTTTTTCTTGAGAGAAAATACCATTCCAATTCAAAAATAAGTCTTTATCCTGTTGTGGCAGAAATTATAGTAAAGAAACGTACATTTAGCATGTTTAGTGAAGTGCTAAAAGCCAATATCCTGGATAATAATAGCCTCAAACAGCAAAAGTTTAGGACCACATATATAGCCATCCAGACCCAAATCATTCTCCTGGCAACACTGCTAAAGGAGACTGAAACAAAACCTTATCTAATGACTTTCTCTCTTAATTCTGGTTCTGAATTTTGTGGCTTTGGTTTGTCACTACTGAAATGGTGCTGCAAATGATTGTGCTAAATCCTTACTTTCATCTTTCTCTGTATTTTCTGTTTAATAAATCACTAAAGCACTTTATTTACAAGATGTATGATTTGTCTGCATGCAAGAAATATATTTGGGTTTCACTTCCTTAAATCATAAAGAATGGCAAAAACTCAGTTACAATTTTACATATATATATTTAAAGAGTAAGCTATCATCTTTATTTAACCACTCTTTATTTAGGAATCACTCTTTACTTAAACAAAGAATCCATTTTCAGAAATGACAGTGGCAACTGGGAAAAAAACAAAAAGTGTCTGTAAAAAGTCTTGTACATGTTATTTGTTATTTACATTTTTTTTATTTAGTCTATTATTTTTTAAACCAGATAGTTAATAAATCTTCCAAATTGTTGCTTATTTTAAGAAATAATAATTTTTCTGTTATGAAAATAATTTTTTCCTCTGAGGAATTGGAGCTGGTATGAATCCAGACTGTGTTTAGTCTTTCCAAAGTCCTTCCCCATTCCTTATGATTGGTGCTTAAGCAACTGTTCTGGAAGCACTGAAGGTGACTTGGGTGAAGCTGGCTTGCTCAGTGCTGACTCCATCCAGGAACAGGGACACTGCCTGCTTACACAACTGAATGGTGCTGTCAGCTCTCTGTACGGGGTGAGCAATAAACAGCAACAAGAGGAAAACCTGGACCTCCTTACACTGCTCCTGTTAGACATGAAAGCAGATCTCTTCATGTCCTTAATGCGTCCAGCTGATATGTTTGTGGTTCTTAAGCAGGTAGAAAACCATTTGCTGGATCAGGCTCAACATGTGTTCCCTATCTGTTTTCATGCAGTCTGAAGATAATATGATTTTCCAGTTTCTATGCTAACCCTTTTGTAGATAAAACTGATAATCATACCAGGTTCCCTTGCTGGGTTTTCTGGTCCCTTAAGCTTTAGTTTAGTAACATTTTGGCTGATCAATTGGATAAAAAATCCTTTATTTTCTGTATAAATTCCCATTGCAATAAATAAGGCTTTTGGACTTAAGTCTACATAACTCTCTTTTGGAAGTCTGAGCCAGAGAGTCAAGAATTTAAAAAAAAAAACCACCTCAAACCATATTTTCTACTCTGTGGATGTTTTCAACGTTGTGATCTCAAAAGAATATATTGGGGTTAGAACAAAAGAGATGGGAGCAGATGTTGCAATTTTCATGAAAGAGCTTTCTTGGAAAACAAAATAAGTTTTTTTAACCTTTAAGCACCACAGACTTTACTTAACTAATAGTTTTCATTTAAAAGTCTTAATGAAACACTAGGGCACTACAGCTCTACCCCTAACTAATTTCATACTCTGTACAAATTTTTAATTTTCATGAGATTCCTTCATATGGTGCAGCCTAATCAAGAAATCCTGAATCAGTTTTAGTTTTTCTTTAAGTTGTATTTTTGTATTTCAGTCTCCAGGCCATTACCCTGTGTTTGCATATTTGCACTGTATCTTTTCACTCCAAGGCAGATTTAGGAGTTGTTATCCTAGACTCATAGTAATTGCAAGAAAATCCAGTTCCATCTGTTTCAGCCAACATATGGAAATTGAATGAGAATATCAACATAAAACAGCACTTGCTCAATATCAAGTGTGTGCCAGCTATTGTGTTTGTTATAGAAACTTGTGGTCAAGCAGGCTGAGAGAAGCCAGTAAACTGCCTGTCTGGTAAGAAATCCAGGTGCAGATCTTGTTCATGCCAGTCTGTCAATTGTCAGTTGCTGGATTTTGGCTTAATACAGCTATTTCCATCACTTACAGATAACATGCTGCTGAATGAGGTAGGGTTCACTCTACAGTGTTTAATAGGAAGAAATATTTTCACTGCACCAAAAGACTGATAAGGTTTTGTTGGAAAAATCAGTATTAAGTTTGGAGAAGGATAAAGAATACGCAGAATGTGACCTCTGAGCTACAAGGGCAAGAAGATTACTGTTTTACCCACTGCTACATAACAACTCTTGAATATTTTTTATTCCTAATCAAGTCATCACATACCCTTGAGAAGTTACAGCAGTTGCGCTACACAACCCCTATCTAGTTTTGCAACAGGTAACGTAAATGTAAATATATTTAAAATACACATGAGAAGAACAAAGTGAGTTGTCTCCCAAGTGCCCCAGAAGTACAAACTTTCCTCAGTATGGATCAATTAAAAATAAAATTTCTCCACCAAAAAATATGTCCACTTGAGGATCAGTCCTTTTCAGGTGCTGCCTGCTGTGTGATTGCCCATTAGCTTTCAAGTTGTCTGGGCTGTGCTGTGCAGAAATGTTAGAAATTATTTTGGGGTTTTTCCCCTGCACTAGCTATCCTAGAGTTTTTTAAATCCAAGGACTTTGGAATAGGAAGTGTGGCATTCAGGAAAAATTATGCAGCCCTGAAGGCTGTGGAGTAACAATCTCAAACAATCAAATGAGGATGGCTTAAGCAATTGTCTCTCTGTAAGTGGACTCCACCTTGTTTCTGACAAGATATGAGCTGATCATGTGTGCACATTCTTCTAGTCTATTTTAAACACAGGTAAAATGCATTTTTTTAGACTAGCATGAGCTATGTGTATTATTTCAAGCACTTAGTTCAGTTTCCTTTGAGTTTTTCCTCTCCCCTACTTTTGCAGCAGTACTGGGAATGTTCTCCCTAGACATGACAACTAGAAGGCTGGTCAGGGAATGTGCTGTCAAGTGAAATTTACAACATAGTTACCTATGCATGTCTGTTTTTCTAAGACCGTTAGAGTGGTTTGGAAAAAGTCATGATGATAATGTGAGGAAGACAGAGGTGGCTGTCTTATAAAAGACATTATTTTCTTTCTCCTCATGTAGATCTGTGTACCATCTCCCGTCAGTTGGGCAGTAGAGCTGTTAGAGTTGTCTAACCTGGACCTCTGAGAGAGCAGAGCAGAGCAGGGATGCGTGTTGCAGCAGACAGGTGAGTGGCTTGGAGGCAGTGTCCCAGCAGTGTGCCTGCTGAGGACTGCCTGAGGTGGCTTTGCCAGCTCCGTGTTGGTGGCACTTCTGCACACCTCTGCATTGCCATTCATGCATTCGCTAACCTGAGGGCAAGGTCCTCCCTAAGCTATTTCCATTTTTCTCTCCCACTTTTCTTCCTTGCTCTGCTAATTGTGATAAAAAGCCTGTGGCTATAAGAACACTTAACTGTAATACAATTTTCATGGCTCAAGTTACGCGTTAAGTAAGTATTTTATATACTCTGTTTGTGAAAGACTAGACAAGCTCTTTGTAGGAAGGTAAATAATATTTAAAGCCCAGAGCATAATAATCCTCCATCTCTACTCTGTGATTTAATTTAATACTGATTATCAAGTGTTTTACTTTTACAATTCATGTGTTTTTTGGCTGACACAAGTGTGTATTCCTGAGCTCCTAGTGACAATTCGTCACTAGGAGCTCAGGAATTAGACAAACCTACCACACTGGATTGCATATCACAGTATAAAGCTGCTCTAAAGATGTTACTGCCTTCACAAAGAAGAAAAAAAGGGTTAGAAAACTAAATTCAAGGAAAATCCAGTATCACATTATCTGGGTTTCATCTCCTCCCAACTTCTCACCCTGTTTTCCTTCTCAAATATGGGGGTACTGCAAAGGAGCAATAAAGGAACTTTTTCTCAGAAATCCATCGCTTCTTTGATAATTTTAGATTCGTTTTTACTGTTGTACAAGCTCCAAAAGTTCCAAGCCTCTTCACCATCTCCCCACAAGTCCTAGGCACTCTCTAAAAAGGCATTTTCCTGGCCCTAGAGAGAAATATGAGAAAGATGAGAAACATAAACCAAAAAAAAAAAAAATTAAAAACTGTAGGAGAAAAGAAGGAATACACTCCAGGAGAGAAGTTATCATAATGAATTCGTAGCCTCACAGTTGGTCTGAGCAGTTCTTCTTTTTTTCTAATTATGTTTAAAAAGGGACAAATTGCATCTTTACTTTCCTACACTTCACACAAATGTCAGCCCTCCTGCTTGTGTGACACTGGTGTCAAGCTTCACACTTGCACACCCTCTTCCTTGTCCTGTCCTCCTAGGGCTTTCTGTTCCTTCCTTATTTGCCTTATGAATGAAGCAGTTAAAAAAGGCGTTGATGGATATGTAGAAGACATGGGCCCTCGTAAGAGGCTGAAATAAGTAGCTTTGCTCTCATTTCTGGTCAGCACAGCTCATGTTTCACTCCAGAGCCTCCATTTGCCTCAGTGAAGCAGCGCCGGTTCAGACCAGCACCTGTCCCACGCCGTGCCTGCCACCACAGTGCCTGCCCCATGCAAGCACCACATGCAAGTGGATCCAGCAACATGTATGGCATCTGTGACAAATAACACATGAGGCTCTGTGAGCTGTGCACTTCCCAGTCTCTGGGCAAAGGAATTGCTTCTATTCTGCAATATCCTTGATACAGCCAAATATTTATAGGATTGGGTACTGAAAAGACTTTTTTATGTGACGTTTTCCTTTGCAAAAGCAACCTGTGCTATAGCCGGGGAAATTTGTAAGAGAACAAGAATGAGAGACTGAGAAGCAAAAAGAAAAATGCTGGCAGCTTCTTATTAGCTTCATAATATTTAACTTTTTGTTGTGTTGCCTTTTCAGATTTAGCCTGCATGACCTAGCAGCTGTTTCACTAGGCTCAGGCATTTATTACTTTATTTTGGACAAATCTTTAACATTTTCACTTGATTTTTCCCAACTTAGCTTTGTGCCTCAAAATTTGTTTTAAATTTTACGGTAATTTTTTTCACCCTTTCTTACCCTTCTTACAGCTGTAGGCTCTGGAACCCAACAATTGTGGTGTACCTCTCTTTGGCCAGCAGCCTGTTTTATAAGGCAAAGACAAAGGAAAGGAGTGCTTTGGAGAGGAAAAAAAAAAGTAAAACAGGACTGGAAGGAAGGAAGGAAGAAAGAAAGAAAGGCAGAATGAAAGATGTGATCACTGGATCTACTCAGAACAAGCTAAAACCTAACTATACTTATAACTATATAAATACTGAAGTACACAGTAGACTAAAAGTATTCAATAAACATTTGCTGTGAATGGAGGCATTAGGAAGGGCTTAGGCCCTGCCTGAATTCCCATGAAATTTATAAATATTTCTTTCATTTGTTCTCCATTTACAATTAGTTGCGGTCAAGCTGATCAAAGACAGAAGAGGCCTGTTGCATGTGAACCAGCATCCCTCACAATGACATTCACAAAGCAGAATGAAATATGAAATATCAGGTTTCCACGGATGTATGAACTTGTAAAAAATCTGAAAGAATAGGAGGTTTTTCACACTGAGTAATGTGAAACATTTGGTGCGGATTGTAGGCCTCTGAAGAGGAAAACTGAGAGCCAAAATCCATCAGGCAATAAAACAGAAGCAGGCAAAAGTTAAAACAACAGCCATTCACTACAATCTATTGATTTAGATATCACGATTGTCTCTCCTGTAGCAGTGGTGGATGCTAGCAGGAGCTTCCACTTAAATCATTATCAGGAACAAACCCTAGTACTACAGACCTGAGAGCAGGCTGGGATAATGTTTGCTTCAGAAATATATTTTGCCTGTTCACTTTAAAAAAGGGGGAAAAAAACTTTCCACAGCTTGTTCACCCTGCTCTCTAAGCATTTCCAGCCAAACAGGTGCTAAGGTTAATTGGCTAAGTAGCCTGAAGCTTCCAGTTTTCAAATGAACTTAAAGAAAATAAATAACCCCAAGTGGATCCAGGAGGATAGACTTGCACAAAGCCTCTGAGCCGCGAGTTACAGCGCTCGAGGTCCCTAGTTTTATCTCTTTTGCAGACCTGCACTTTTTGGAGAGCAGGGCCCGTCAGCCTTTGTGACTAATACAGTGTGCTTTAATTGCTTCCTATGTCTTTCACAGCTGTCAGCCCCTAATGGGGTCAGGGTCGGCAGGGGAGGGGCAGTCAGAGGGTTTGCATCCCTTCACCTCCTGAAGCACTCCCGGCCTGGAGAGGGACTTCACCCCATACGGCATCTGGGAAACTGTGGCTCTCCCTGAAATGAGATGTGTGCCTGCTCCACCCCAGAAGTCATTCACCTCATTCAGAATCACCTTTTTTGGCTGTTGGAAAAGGACAGACAAATGGAAACAGTGCCCTTAGTGCTGTCCCTGACCCAAGAGGCTCTAATTGCTTCTCAAGTTGTGCAAAATTTGTTTATGATATTAACCAGCATCAAGCAACAGGGAAGAATGTAAAAATAGGTTGTTTCACATTGTTTTGAGAAAGACTTAGGAAGATTAAAGGTTAACAGGAGCCTTCTAGCATAAACAGAGCAGACACTTCATGTTGTTTATGGTATAAACCCCATTATGTTTCAGTTTGTACCAGAAAATGTCTAAAGAGAGGTAGTAGTAGCTAGGTGAAACAATAGGAGGCATAAACACAATATCCTATGCAATGAAAGACCTTCATGGAAAAGGTGTAAGTTGAGTACTTTCAAAAAGGCACTACACAAGAAGACGTTTGAGAATACAAACAGTTTCATTTGTATCTCTCAAACCAAAAATTACATCCCTTCTCAGGTATGAGGTAAAGGCAGATCAGAGAATTTATGGTCTTACAGTTAACAGTACTGCCAATGTAGACATATAGAAGGTGTGTTGGGGCCCCAAAAGTTCTAAGTTATTACAAAAAGTATATTTATTTTGTTAAAATTACACACTTGGGTTTTTCATACTCAAGCATCCTCTCAACACCCACAAGAACTAGAAATATTCTGTTTTATAGGAAGGCTGAGTGTCTAGTTTAATCACATGTCTCCATGGTCTGAGACTTTGAGGAGAGTGTCCAGTAGCCGATGACAATAAATCCCTTAGAGAGAAGAACACTGGACAGTGACTTGCATTCAATTCCTTGCCTACACAGCACTGTGCTCTGGACAGGCAGCAGTATGAGCAACTTCAGCTCACTGTAGGAAACACAGAAAATCCTGTCCTCTTGTATCTCTCTGGTTCTTTGCTTGGGGAATCTGGACAGGCTGGATCATGGGCCAAGGCCAGTGGTGTGAGGCTCAACAAGGCCCAGGGCTGGGTCCTGCCCTTGGGTCACAACAGCCCCAGGCAGTGCCACAGGCTGGACCAGA
The DNA here is from genome assembly GCA_013400635.1 of Hypocryptadius cinnamomeus. NCBI lineage: Eukaryota > Metazoa > Chordata > Aves > Passeriformes > Zosteropidae > Hypocryptadius > Hypocryptadius cinnamomeus. Next base: position 25,139 of record VYZP01054938.1, read on the forward strand.
GTGGCTGCAAAGCTGCCTACAGGAAAAGGACCTGGGGGTGCTGGTGACAGCAGCTGGACATGAGCCAGCAGTGCCCAGGTGGCCAAGAAGGCCAATGGCATCCTGGCCTGTACCAGCAATAGTGTGGCCAGCAGGAGCAGGGCAGGGATTGTCCCCTGTACTCAGCACTGGTGAGGCCACGGTGTTCAGTTTTAAGCCCTTCATTCCAAGAAAGAGACATTGAGGTGAACATATCACTTGGTCTGGAAAATAACAAGAGTTTTTCAAATGACCAGATGAAGAATTCTCTTTGTCCAAATGTAGCTTATATTTGCTGATCTTCAGACTTCATATATTCTATTTATGATATCCAAAAAAAAGGTAAGTACATACGTGTGCGCACAGGAAGTTCACCATCCCTTAGAAGCTTTCATGAAAGAGATGTCTGTCTCCAAATTAACACTAAACAAAATCAGAAGCTAGGGCAAACACACATTCATCAGCCCAGATGCACTTTTTCAGGGTTTTTGCTTATTTTTTTACCAGTAACATGCACTAAAAAAGAAGTTTATGGGGGAAGATGCGCTGTGCTTCCCCTCAGGGTGAATCCCAAGACTTTACTATCAATTAATTTACTGAAGGGGAAAATGAGAGAAGCAAAAAGCTATTCAATGAAATGCTATTTCTGCCGTAAACCTGAAAGCCATTTACACGTTTTAAATAACTCCTTAAGATGATCCTTGTACAATCCTGCAGTGGCTGTGAGAATATACGGCTTAATTTTCTACCCATTTTGTTTTGGTCCAACTAAGTGTTAGAACTTTCCAGAAGAGTTTAGCCTCCTCACACAGTATGTTGTGGACTGTATCAGAATACTGTAATGTATTCTTCAAAAAAAACCAGTGTTTCCATTTTTATTGGCCAGCATGTTTAAACATTTGTTTTTGCTCAAATCTATTGTAAAATTATATACATATATATCTCAGAACTTTTTTATGGTGAGATAATACACGTAATTCCTTTCATAAGCCTGCCTTATCATGAGTCATAAAGGTTAAAGATATAAACAAGACATAGCAATTTTGCCTTCATTGTCTCCACACATTGCTCCTGCTAGCAGAGGAAGGCGACAGAGATGTGTTGAACTCAATTAATGAGCACAGACAAGTCTCTTAGGTCATGGGTGAACAGCAGATGAAAAACGGACACGTCTCCCACCTAAATCACACATTCACATACCAGCCCTGGCCAGTCCCAGGTTAAAAGTCTGTAATCTTTCACTCCTTTGGAGTAGAGCTCCTCTGTAGTACATGAGTGGCTGCCATCAAAATACATTTTAAAATTGGACACGGGCATTAAAAACATATATAATAGATGGAGGGGAAAGAAGGAGAGATATAGTAGCATTAAGAAAGGTGACAATTTTGAAAGTCAGATAAATTTTTGCCTTTATTTTATAAATGCAGTCTCTGCATAATGTTCCAGCATGTCATTTCCTGTGCATTCATAGCCTGTGGCCTTTGTGGTCTTTGGGGGTTTAGATACCTTGAGGCCTCTCCTTTTACTTTTCCAAACTTGCAGGAGAGACACAGCAAGGCTTACAGACCCTCTTGTCAAAAAAATACTGTCCCACATGCATTTTTTCAGGTGTTCATTACAAATTTACTCTGTTTTTAAGCTTACCCTTTGTTTTTAAGCTTATCTTCTCTTTGGTTCCCACTGTTTTAACTTGATCTGCCAGGGTGTGTCTTCACTGTGCTGATTGTGAAGACGTAGATGCAGAAGCTAATTTTAAGTTCTTATTTTCACACTTTACATTGCATCCCTTTTACTTCATTGACTGCTTTGAGGTCCAGATCTATCTGACACGTTTCTGCACCACACACTGCTGTGCAGGAAACGTACAGCTTAGGTTAGCTGCTTTCAGTCTGTTTTCTCAGACTGCTGGTTATTCATGGCATGTAGCTGAGGAGAGCAAGCTCACGCAGAGCAACATACACAAATGTACCTGCATCTACAGTGAAAACATCCTGGGGGCCACCAAACCTGTCAGATGTTTTACCCAGGAGGAGCATCTCAGTGGACACTAGCAGTATAGTGCAGACCCTTGCAGTCACGACAACAATGGCTTTATTTCCTTCTTCAACTCACAATGCAGCAGTTGTTTGTACTTTACTTGTCTTGCTGCTTCTAAAGAATGCCATTAGGATGCCTTTTTTTTTTTTCCTCACTCAGGGTACTGTAGAACAAAAAAATATTTTCTAAACACTGCTTGACTATTGATAGTGTCTACTGAAAATATGCACTGGCTTATAGAGGATCTGGGATTAAACTTGACAGGAACACTTTTTCCTTTATGATTAGATCAGAATAGATTGCTGAACAAATCATTGTGGCCCTGTTTCCAGAAAAAACTTACAACAGAGCTTTGTTCCTACTGCTATCATAAAGACTTCCACCAGTATTTTTGTCACAATCTTTATTTTCTAGGGTTCTTAACTGAGCCAGAACAATTCACTATGGGCTGAAAGCTGTCGTTTCATGGTGTTCAAACCATGAAGGAATCTGTTTCAGCATAAACTCTGAAAAATAATAGCACAAGCTATTTTGAAGGTGGAAAGAAGGCTGGTTGAAGGCAGCAATTTCCTACAACCCTATTTTTAATACACTGAAAATAAAATCAAAGGAACATTTTCTTTTGTGTTTTAAGCAAAGATCAGGCATGAGGGAAAGTATGAAGGAACTACTATAGCTTTCAAAATTACTGTTACAGAGTAATACCCCCATCCCACAATAGGTCAACATGGAAAAAGCCTTTCTCTTTGGTGGACTTCATCTGCTATATCTGTAAATTTCTAATGGACCTTGCTGTCACACAAATAAGAAAGCAGAAGACATGGGGACAAGTTCTTAAGTGATGTGTATTGATAATTGTAAACTGGTATTAAAAAAACACTCCCATGTTGCTCAAGCAACACCAGATTACTTACAGGGTCCAGCTCCTACAGGAATCAACTGCTCATTTATTGTCTTGCAGACACAGCTGGGTTAACCAGGGAATGCTTTTTGAAGCTATGTCTAAACTCCAGTCATCTGCAACTTTCAATTTCTGCTGTCTTCTTTGCAACAGAATGAGTTCTTATTTACTTTTATCTGCTTCTATTCAAGCTGTTCATCTTACTTGTCTGTCCTGGAGCATTCTGAAAGCAGGACCTTTTTTTTCCTGTGTGTTTGCACAGCACTAGCACAGTAAAATGCCATTTATACCTGAGTCCTCTGGACTTTGTTGTATTACAGGTAGTAGGAGTTGCAGTGAATAATAGAAAGCTCTGTTACTTCACTCATTCACTTCCATAAAAAAACCTCATCCCTCAAGGCTGGAGTTGAGCCTGTAATAGATCTGCAAGGTATGAGTTTGAATCCATGCTTTCCATATTGTATCTCATGAGCTTGGCTCCAGGGTTTTGGTTATGGCCCATCTTTATTACTAAACTATTTTTCTTCCTTCCTCTGAAACATCTTCCCTACACTAAACAAGATTACCTGGGATAGTGAGTATAATTCACATTATTGCACATATTTTTTTCTGCTTTAATTTTATCTCCAAAAGATATTAAATCTACATTTATTAAATGGAGTCACTCTTCCAGCCTGCAGGCATCAGCCCAGTATCTTGAAAGATGTAACAATGAGGTCTATGATTAAAACCATTTTTGGAAAACAGGAACAAATGATAACCAGTTGTGATAGTTTTCTACATTTTTATAATATCTAAAAATATGTTCAAATATCCAAAAATGATCCTGTGATTTGATTTATTCACAAGTTCCCTGAAGTGTTTAATCAGTACAATATGGTACAACTAAAATCATGCTTATTACTGCTATTAGCTTGGTAATTCTCCAGGATGAAATCATACTTTTTGGGTTATAAATAAAAATTTTTATTGTTGATTTTATGCTGCATTTTGAAATACTGCTTCTCTGCTTTCATATTTTCAGTGCTGTATTACAGTACCATAAATCAGCCCAGCAGTAAAGGAATTCTAATTGGTATCAGGTGATTTTTTTAAAAAATAGAGAAAAAGTTAAACTTATATCCTTTTGAATGAAGATAAATTCTCTCAAAGCTCTTTAAAAAAATCACATGTGTCTAGAATGATCTGATTTATTTTTTTTTGAAGACTAATCAGATAGAAGTATGCACGGTGCACATCAAAGTACACGTATAAGCTCAAAACCATCATAAAAGATACCTCTAGACATCTAACCAAGTGCAGAGAATCCTTACCTTAAATGGTATTTTTCCAATCCTGTCTATGCTGTTTCAATTTTCCCATCTCACCAACTATGCAAGGTTGAGCTTCTGTTCTGCCTCCTTCTTATTCAAGCATTCCATTGGTTTTTCAATTAGAAGAAAAAACGACAAAAAATCTCCCACCCCAATGGCATTACAGCAATATATTCCCAATGTCTCAGCACCTCTGTAGAGCCAACTTGATCCTTAAACCATTGATTCTTTCTGTAATGGACTTGCATAAAAATAGTCTTTACATCCATCTGTACCTTGTCCAATGCAGTAGTCAGTCAACCAAGTCACAATCAGCCATGCATTTATGTGCCAAGTGCTGGCATTTATCCCAAAAACAGAACTCTGTGGGTGGGTGAAGAAAACAGCATCAAATTAATAGCTTTGGTATAAAATGCCAGAAAACACACTGTATGTAAGATATTTCTAAACAAGATTATGGACTTCCCTTTTCCCTAGAATTGCACAAAATTATCCTTAGAAAACATTGTCTTTCAAGGAAAAGTGCACAGCAACCATAAGAAATTATGATACAGATTTAATTCTTGTGTGCTACTTTGGTAGAGATCAAGAAGACAGGGCAGGGAAGACATCAGATGGAGCTAGGAAGTATGAACAGAGTCCATGCCATAATTCATGGGAATTATGAATTCATGAACCTGAATTGGAGGCCAGCTCTAGCTCTTCCATTAGTGCTTCTGCAGCCCCTCAAAAAGAGAAGCATTTTTAGGGTTTTAGAGCATTCAGAAGGCAGCCTCTCAGGTTACTTTGTAAACCTGCAGTTTTTAATTTGAGCTTTTGGGCAATGTATATTTCCATAGCCCCTTAAATGTTCCTGATATGTTTTCCTTTCCAGGGAAAGCAGGAACACCACAATGCACTGTCTGATGTCTCCAAGGGAAAAGAAATATGCAAAAGAGATAGTGCTTGTACTTTCCGGACATCCCTACACTCTTTAAATTAATGGTACTTGGGAGGAAAAGCCCTAAAATTAATGGGATTAATTACTCAGTACTGTGCACCATATGGAGTTAAGGTTTTAAAAATTTTTCAGAGTGGCTGAACTGCTCTAAATTCAGAAGCTGCTAAAAACCAGTAAGTTGACAGAGCAGCTCTGTCATGAAGGCCAGAAGAAAGATTAAAACTGAAATGGATCCAAATAAAAATCATGTTAAGCAGATATTCAGCAGAAAGGCATCTCAGTAAAGATGAAACAAGCAAAAAACTATATATATACACCTTGTACAGCTGCTCAGGGTCATATGAAAACCAGATGGAGATAATCAAGAGGAAAATAAGGTTGAAAGGGACGTATTTGGGAAGATAAAAGGTAGCAGAGAAAGTCACCCTTCTTTGGGCCAAAGAAAGCCTACAGCACTGAAATGAGAAAATATATGATTTGGAGGTAAAAATCTAACACCAACAGAATGGAAAGTGTACATTTTTACATCCCCTGAGATTTTCATCCATGGAGGAGAATGGATTCCTCTTGAAGGACAGTGGAAACAATTTGAGATTCCTCTGCAGTGAGTAGAAATACAAGCATAGCATAAAAGGTCAGGTGATAGTGTGAAGGCTCTTGCTATTTCTATGATGCTTAGGCAGTCATTAGTAACCTCTGCTTAGTTTTTCAGTTGCAGGGAAAGACTGGTGTGAACTGGCTGTTGTCTCCTCTTTCCCTTGCAGACTGAAGGACTTCTGCAAGGGGGTATCTCTCCAATATCTATCCTATTTCCAATTCTTTTTCCAGTAATATAATAATGTAACATAGTAATTTTGAACTAGAAAATACAAGATGTGGGGTTTTCTTCTGGAATTACAGACATGGATCATGGATTGCAGCAAGTGAACAGGCAAGTAGACAGCCTATACTCACTCTTTAACTCACCTTGGATCCACTCCAATGCCCACTGAGGAGGCTCCTGGTAGTGCATAGCTGCATTCCCAGCAGAGCTGGAAAGTCACAGAACATCTCTACCCATGGGTGTTTACTAGCTATTGTGAGAGCATTTACTTATTTTGGATGTTTATAAACTCTTGTTGGAACATGAGGCCTACTTGGATTCATCTAAATCCTGATCTTTTTGATCTGGAAAACCTTCAGTAAATGAAAAAAATCTATTTCATCTCTTGCTTCAGAACATCATGTATAGTTTATAACCTCGGAACCCATAGCTTAGATTTAATGGTTATCATATAACATCTGTTTAATTTTAAAATTTATATGGAGGCTTTTTTGGAAATCCCATGGAGTTTTTCGACTTTCTGTCTTCTCTATGCGCACAGAGGATGTAGAAAATTAATTTCCTGTGTAAAAATACAAGATGACAGAAGGTCCAAGGTTAAACCTATTTACAAAGAAAATCACTGCCAGTGTTTAGAAAATGCTGCTTTTATTTGAAATATTTGGAGGTGTACCTGGCTTCCCATGTCCTTGTGGTATTTAAGCATATAAGGCTTTCTGTCCAATATACTGTAGTGAAAAACCTCCTCTGTATTGATTTTTCCCTGAAGAATTGTGAACTGTCTACTCATTTGGTGATCCATTTGTTTTAATAAAGAAGACAAACCTGTAGAAGTTTCTTATTTTCCCACCCCTCTGGCCTCTTGTGAAGAGTATTACCATGCTGCAGAGGCCAGAGACAAAACCAGATGTCACTGGCTGACATCTACTTCACTACTTTATAGCCAAGTTAGTTTACAGGAGGGTAGGAATGCAGATCTCCTTTCTTCCTATGAAAAATGAAAGGTGAAGAAACACAAAGCCCGGATGTGGCTGAAGACTGTAGCAAGGGTCTCAGTGACAGCAAAGCATAACCCATGTTACTTCCATTTTTACTGATGCACTGGAGTAAATTAGGATACAAAGATATGTTACTCTGAAAGAGAAGATAAGAAGAAAAGAAGGTCTGTTGAAAGAGATCATGAATTCATCATCTCAGTCCCATTTGGGGTGGGAATCCTTACTTACTATTTCATAAAACCAGTGTGAAATGGATCAGGTTTTTATCCAGTCACAGTGTCCAGCCAATCTGTTGCAGTACAGAGAACCCTGAAGGCAGCTGACACCTTCACTGCCCATCTCAGAAAAAGGAGGAAAGGCTGAACAGAAATCCCTGTTACTAGCAGGACCACCTGGACGACAGTGGGGAGGAGCATCTCAGCTCTTGAATAAGGTAGGATATATACAGGAGGTGATACCCAGGCATCTGATGAGCATTGGGTGTGATGATGCTGTGACACACTGTCTGGGACATTACCACCATCCTACCCTGCTTCAGCTAGCAGGTTTGGGCTCCCAAACCTTCTGCACCAATCCAGGAGGACAAGAGCCGCTGGCAACCCAGTTCTGCCAGGGGCACGTGGAGTGAGTACTAATGCCAGCTGAAAAAGCTTGAAAAAGCTGCAGTCTATGTCCACTAAGTAGACAGCAAGTGAAGAAGCAGCAGGAAGTATTGCATACTCCAGAGTTTGTGGGACCCCATCAAGAGCAGGTGGTTCTTCTTTTTCAGGACACCTCTGGAGACCCTGAAATATGCTGCTGTGCTGGATAATTCCTTTTTACTGTTCCCTTCCCAAAGGAAATTTCTAAACAAGTTTTCATCTTAGATTATAAAGGCTTTCAGAAGGTCTGAATTCCCTACAGGGCTGCTTAAAATAGCTCTATTGGCAATTTCATGACTGCTCATATTAAAATCTGCAACATTGAAACCTGTAAGTAGACTGGAGGCTGATTTAGCAGAGCACAAGCCATGTTTGTATTAGGCACTAGCCATGACTTTGCTCCTCTAGGGACTTCCTGAATGTCAAGGTACTGACATTTCTTACTGATTTCTGTTCCAAACACTCTTAATTTTCAGGCTCAGTTTTCACTAATCTGCACTTTCCTCCCTGGGCTTCAGCATTTAGACCATGTTCTTTCTAGATGAGGCTCGCCCATCAGCTTTTGAGTAGACCCAGGAAGGTTACCAGCTGGCAAAGCAGTAACACCCTGAATCAAATACCCTCGCAGTAAAACCAGTTTCATTGCTCCAAATAATTATGCAGAGGTTAACAAATAGATGACTTTGCTGATGAAGTACAAGGCAGTACAATACAATTTGCTCAGACATCACTTTTCTGACAAGGTGTTAAAAACAGTAAGAGCTTATTTTCATCAGTAAAAGAAGTTTATACAATTTAATGTGGATAGAGTCTGTTGAGTTTAAATGTGCTAGTTTTACAGCCCCTTTTTCTGGACAGAACCACACTTCAATTTGAATTTATTCTAAATTGTTGCTTGTTTGATCTTCTCTTTTCTTTAAAATATCAGACTTTAGGAAAGACCTAAGAATCTAATAATGGACTATATATAATGCAGATTAACTGTCCAGAACCTAAAGAAGTAGGCTAAGACAAGGCAAGCTGGCCATGGGTAGGATTTGCTATTTTCCCTCTTCTCCATGTGCTTTCCCATTCTTTCAAGCCCTGGGAACGTTCTTAGCAATTCAGATTATTACTGATAGCAATAAATCATCTCAGCCTCTGCTATGGCCTCAAAGAAAAAGCAGTAAAATACTTCACAAAATAAAATGTACCTGAATTAGCTGAATCCTTGATAGAGGACAGCTTATCTACAGGGAAGGATAAAAAAGGTGTAAAAACTGGAAAATATTTTGCTGCAGAAGAAAAATAAAAAAGATGTCAGAGTAGTTCAGGGTAGCTGCAGACCGAGTAGGGAAGGAAATCCAAGACTAATAGCATTCTATTCACCAACAGAAGTAGAGGGCTGATGACTTAAACATTTGTATTTAGACACTTTACTCTTCATTTCACTTTATCAGCCTGAGGAATCTCACTCTTTGTCTCTAAAATGGCTCAATGAAACAGCTCCTTTCTTAAATGCAAAGTGCACTGGCAATACCCAAGCAGAACAAGAGACAGGTCACCTGCTTTACAAAGCATTACTTGCTGTTTTGTCCTGTGGCATGTGGAGTTTTATAGAATTATTAAGACCTTTCATGAAAAGAATGAAAGAAAAGATAGAGTTTCCTTCACTGTTTCTGTAGAATAGAAAATTAGAGGGAAATGTTGAAGCTTGGTATATGGTTTCCCATCTGAATAATATTAGCTATTAGTATTTTTTTTATAATGTACAGTATCATACAGATTTCTGATTGCTACTGATTTTCTTATACATACATATTCCTATTAATCATAAAATACAGTGCAATATATTTTTTTTTTTTTTTTGCTAATTTGTAAACTATTAGAAACCTCCTTCCCAGATGATTTTTACATGCATTTGGGGTGGCTGTAAAATATAATGGTAATTTTCTGGTTTGTGTGTAAGGAAGCTTTAGGTTATGTACTGTATAATATTGCTAAGCTGTAATAGGTAGAAACATAACATTAGCTTAGACAGAGAGAAAACCAAAACTGCATTCAAGACTACCACTCAGAGACACAATAGAAAATGTTCTAAATAGAAAATCTCTTTTGAGACATCTACAAGGATTATATTAGTGTTAAAGAGAAGGATCTTGGTAGAACTTACTGAAATCTGGATCTGTTAAAAGGCATGAAATGATGGTGTTATTTTCTCCATCTTGGTAATACCAGAGGATCTATAAACACTCCAATGATCCATCTCTGCTTTTACTCTCTTTTCTCATTTATATGCATCTCCATGTCGTGTTCAAATGTATTTGGACCAACACTCCCCACACAACAAATGCATAAAGTTTTCCAGTGTTTAAAATCATGTGCTTCCTCCAGAGAGTCCCTCCAAACCTACACCTGAAGAAGGAGAAGAACATGTGCTGTTCTACTTCCTCACAACAAAGAAGTGACCCCAAGTTTAGAGAACAATAGATAAATTGCAAGAATATGCCAGGAGGGCATATTCTGTGGCCATAGGATGAGAGAAGGCCCCCCAGGAATTTTTGCCTTTTTTTTTTCCATTTACTGGGCCCCTCTATGTAATGATATGATGTATCATATTCGCTGCTGAGTTTCGTATTTTGCAATCTGCTCGAATCATGTGATGTGCAGCTTCTACTATGCCACTTGTTGTGAGGGTTCATTGTAGACCCTCTAATGAGCCTGCCATACTCCTTCAGCATGCACAGCACCGTCTTCTCAATCATGCCTTTCAAGAGATTAAGATTCAGTGATGCAATACGGCCCATGACACAAAGCCTCTTTTCAAACATAAAAGAGCCAATTGTTTTTACAACCTCCAAGTATGCACAATCTTTGCTTTACATGTCCATGCAATAAATGGCCTAAAAGTTTCATATCCTCCTTGCAATATGGAACTTGACCCTTGAAAATCCCTCATGACAATTCAAATAGTAGAACGGAAATCTTTTCCCAATACCCTAAGGATTCTGGCAAAATATTTGTACTATTTCCATGTATACATGCTCCACTACACAGTCCTCCTTGCATATTACAAAAACTAACAACATTTTCGAAGCTATATTCTCCCCGTCCATAAATTATTTCAGCTGCCTCCTGACTCTTCAGAATAAATTTTTTTTACTCCCAGATCTGTCAGGCAGGAGCTACATTTCAGAGTGTAGCTAAAACCTCTCTTCTTAGGCCAGCGCTCACAGCATTAACACAAGAGATGGGAGACACAAACAAACTGACCTTTATGGGCACTGGGAATTGCTCAAAGATTTCTGCTCCCACTGATGCCAGGTTGCCCTTTTATAGCATGGGGCTGATAAGCTGCTAGAGCATCAGGGCACAGCACTTGGCCTGGGGCAGGGAACACCTCTGCACTGTTGGCAGCCCTGGTGCAGAAATCTTAACAATTCACAGTCTTGTCTATTTCAGACCTGTCCTCCAGTTTCTCAAGATCACTTTGAATTCTCATCCTGTCCTTTGACAGCTTGTCTTGTTCAACTTTCCATTGTTTATTAATTGAATGAGAAAGCTATCTGCCCCAAATAGTTAGAGAAAGTATGGTATCTCTAGTTCAACCAGGAAAGATGCAAGGCTTCTGGGGAATAATAATCACCAGCATCAAAAGGTGATGGGCAGGCCCTTGCAGAGACAGCAAAAGGGCTGAAGGTTGTACCTTCAGTGCACAAGCAGCGCATATGTCATAAAGAGCTAGTTCCAGGGAAAAAAATTCAATTGCCTTACCAAAATGGATATAGATTTTAGATAGATAGATAGATAGATAGATAGATTATAATCTACTGGGTGCACAAATGAATTCTTCTATTCCACGTGGTTTTGGTAAGTCTGTAGTGCAAAAGACGCTTGGCGCTTTCTTCAAGTACTCGTGAGAATGACTAGAAGAAAATTGTATTCATGGAGATCTTGAAGCATTTTAAAGTTTAGATTGGAGAAAGGAAGACCAAGGAGAGACAGTAGTAGCAGTCTTCAGCTGTGGTGAGGATGACAGAAAAAAAGAAGAAAAGAAAGTCTTCTCTGTGTCCAGTAAGATTTTAAAAATTAAATTATCCTCAGTATCAGCAATAAAAAATAAGGTCAAATGTTATAAGTTTTAAATGCCAATAGCAAAAAACTGCTGGGAAGCTTTGCCATGAAGAATGAGTTATACCCAATAGGAGAGCTCACTAAGGGCAGAGTAGACACCCATCTGCAAAAAAAAGTTGGCATAGTTATGCTGGGCTGGGATATGGGAGTGACCCCTTTGAGCTGTACTGCCCTGGGTTTCTACAAGGAATCCATGTCCTATCCCCAGTGAAATCTCAAGTGATGTAAGTGTTTCAGTGAATGTCCCCACCCACCTTGCAATTCCTGATTTCAGAGCACAGAATTTTCCATCCTGACCACCCCACTGGCCCTGAAGAAAAGTGCATGTTTGCACAGTGCTGCACACCTCTCTCTGGCATCATGCCAGGTGTGCATGTGGGCTGAGGGGGAGTAGGGAGTTGTTTTCATGTTTGATCTGACCATGCCAGCCCACCACACAACCCTGGCCCAGCAACTCCCTTTCCCAGAACCAAGTTGCCTCAAGTCAGCATATGCCTGTGGAACAAACTGTCAAGGTAGGTGAGAAAAAACAGTGGAGCAGCAGTGAGACGTGGGGAGTCAGTGCCAGCTGCAAGAGAAACCTTGAGGAAAAGCAGCTGCTCCTCCAATGATACCTCAGAAGTTCACTGTGTGGCACTGTCATCCCTTATCCTCACCCCACATGCCAGCAGACTTTTGGAAGGAGCCTTGCTCCAGCAGCTTTTTTCACTGTCCCCTTCTTTCCCCTGTCGCATGCTTTCCACTGCACATGTACTCACACTCTTTCCTTCTGTTACCAGCCACAGCAAAACTGTCTTCTTGGATTTCTAGAGGTTTTTTACATTGCTCAGTTGTTTTAATATAAAACCACAGCTCCTCTTGTTAGTGAATGCTAGCATTTCAAACTGTAATATAATGTGCCATAAACGACATTCCATGCCATAAAATGTTGCAGAAAGATATACTTTTACTCCTAAAAGCAGTGGCTGGATTCTGCTGAACTGAATTTAGTGGAGATTCAATCAAAACTGAGACGAAAGAAAAGAACAAGATTCCAGGTTCACTGCAGAGTTCACTCACAGTTTTTCCTGTCCTCAACAATAAGAGGATTACCTTAAATCAAGAGCATCAGTGTCAATAAGAACCAGAAAACTTAATACTTAGAGGGACAAGGAGATCAAAGCTTAGCACCTGGAGAATACCACATGCTCTGGATTAATAAAACAATACACTCTGTTACATAAATCTTGAGCAAGGTTATTCATGGACAAACATACAAAAAAGAAATTACTGTAGAGCTCAGATAACAGATATTTAATACTGGTGCTCTCTCTATCAGAGAATATCCTCTCACATTATAGAAGTGTTGACATAGAGCAATGAGATATTATTTTGTTTTAAACAGTTTTAGTCTAAACTTGACATTACTGTTTTTGGACCTGAATACTGCACATCTGCAAGTCAGCGGAAATACCAAAATCTTGCATGCTCCTTTGATTGTTACATTTAAGGTATCATATATGCTACCAGCTCAGCTGCTGCAAGGCATTAAAGTCCATTACTCCAAGCTTGTAAAGTACTTTGGAAATACTATAGACAAGGATTAGAGAAGATGAGTATTCCACATGGCTTCAGAAGGGATGATAAAGAGAGGGTAAAAGCACTGTAGTTAAAGTGATATATTGATTGCATGTGGGGAGCAATAGCAAGAGATCCCTTCTGATGAGTATTTTGCTGAGTGGTTTTGAATGATATACTTTTATCAAGTAGTTATGTTTCTAAGATCAGCTTTTTTTACACTGCCATAGCCTAAGAACTACTGATTGGCTGAAAACCAGCGAACTCGAAAGTCTGAACTTGGAGCACATCTTAGTTTTGGACTTCTGTTGTGGGATAATTTGGAAGGGTTTGGAAGAGAGAAGTTTAGAAGGAAGATGATCCAAATAAGTTTCACAAAGAAATATTACAATCAGCCCAAAAACATAATGTCCTTTATATGTTATCTAATCATAAAGTGGTCCTTTGGTTTATCAGTTTGGTGTATCAATGAGGAGGCATATTTTCCACAGATATGGGAATAGCATCCAAGCACCAGGTATGTGACATCGTGACCTACAGATATCACAGAGAGCCACTCATCTGTGTAACATAACCATTGCAGCAGAAAAGCAATTCTTTAATACAGGAAAACATCAGGACAGGAAAAGAAAAGGAATAAAGGTCCCTCTCTCCAGCTTCCAGAACCATCCAAGAAAGCTGCCACCTTGGATGCTGTACTTCCTTGCAGTGCTAGGAAAATCTCCATTCAACATGTCAGGTTCAAGCTTCACGTGGCACTCAAGGCCTCTGACAATTTTGCTAATTTCTATTTGCTGAAGGCCAGCAAATCCCCCTGCTGTAATCAGGCATAGTGTCCACATAGCTACTGTGGAAGAAAGCAAGTCTTTTATGAGCTTGAGATCCAGTCTAGAGAGAATCATAAACGTTGACGATATGTCAGTGCAGAAGTTCACACAGTGACATAGATTCTGAACAAACTTATTTCCAACCACTAGCAAAAAAAATCCAAAACAATGAATGATCAATCCATCAATTAAATGTGCATTTAAGAAAATAGTTTTGCTGTGTGTTGTAGTTTAAACCCAGCTAGCAACCAAGTACCACACAACCATTCACTGAATCTCCCACTAGCAGGACTGGGGAGAGAATCAGACAGATGAAAGCCGCAAATCTCATGGGCTGAGATAAAAACAGTTTAATAGGAAAGTAAAGGCTGTGCACACAAGCAAAGCAAAACAAGGAATTAATTCAGTGCTTCCCGTGCGCTGGCAGGTGTTCAGCCATCTCTTAGAGAGCAGGGCCCCATCACTTTACAGTGACTTGGGAAGACAAATGACATCACTACAAATGTCCCTCCCTTTCCTGCTTCTTTCCCCCACTTTATACACTGAGTTTTGTGCCACATGGTCTGAAATATCCCTTTGGTCAGTTTGGGTCACCTGTCCTGGCTGCATCTTCTCCCAACCTGCCAAGCACCCCCAGTCCCCTCACCAGTGTGGCTGTACCAAAAGCAGAAAAGGCCTTGGCTCTGTGCAAGCCCTGCTTAGCAATAACAAAAACATCTCTGTATTATCAACTCTGTGTTCAGCACAAATCCAAAACAGCCCCACAGCAGCCACTGTGGGGAAAATTAACTCTAATTAGCCCAAACCAGCGCACTGTGAAAGCAAGATGAGGTCATGTACAGTTACCATTGTTTCTTCAGTGCTCTTTAGTACTCTGTCATTTTACATGTGTAAACTGGGCCATGGTTTGGCATTATTAATTTGATACAAAAGATTTCAGAAAATGGTAAGCTGAGGTTAAACTAGGTGACCTCCTGAGATTCCTTCCCATCTGGCTTCTCTTGTGATTCTGTGGTCTTACTGTGAGTTATTTCTTTTAGAAGGAAATGGAGAATTAGTAGGACAGAAGGAAAGGAGCAAACTGTTGCTGGTATCTGATTCAGTGACAAAAAAATTTGAACTGAAATTAGACAGCAACAGGACTCTCAGGGGAGGATGAGAGCTGGTGAACAGAAAGAAAGACAGTAAATGACAAGCATGGGGAGGACTCAGGCCTGGAGGGCTCTCCAATACAGTATTCATGGCATGGCTATCTTCTCAGAAGTATGGATGCCAAACCCATGCTGCGACAGGGCAGCAGCAGAGGGAATGCTAGAGCTGCCAAACATACCCAACACTGCCTTCTCACTTAGGCTGGACCTGGTTCTGAGACCAAACCAAACTCCATCTCACTCTGCTGCCAGCCGACACTCCTCACCAAAAAGTGGCTGGGTTTTACTATCACACCTTTAAGTTTGAGTGGCAATTGTTTAGGCAATGCAGCAAGGCTTTTGATCTACTGAGTGACATAATTTATAGCTTGGTGTTGGAAACAGGGATCCGCCATAGGCAGGTTGCTTCCCAGGCCCTCTTGTAAACCTGTTTCGTGGTCTAGGCTGCTCCTGGACCCAGTTTACCTCTACTTCAATTGCATTTTATATAGCACTGTGAATTCAGATGGACACAGTGAGAGTTAATGTCAGTCACACTCCTGAATTCTTTTAATGTAAAATATGGACTGGCTGTAAATTAAAGGTGCAATAACAAATAGCTCCACAATCTTTAGGTAGTCCCACTTCAGTAGAGCTGCAGGGGAAATGTAGTAATGATAATAAATACATCATAAACATTAAAGAGCCATAAAATAGCCACATATAGATCCAATAAAACCTAATATAGAAATAATTCAAACTGGGCTGAAAAGCAAATACCACCCACTACTGAAGGCTTTTGCAGTACTTTGGGATCCCAGGAAAAGGGGTTGATATCGCAGCTGTGTTGAGTGCTTTTCGTGGATCTGACTTTACTTGAAGGTCATTCTGCCATGGTCTTTTGGAAAGTCCTTTGAGTAGCCATGTATCAAAATTCATTTTCTTTTATAACTGAAATTGTTCACTGGAATTCTTTGATATTACCAGATCTGTTGTGAGACTAAAAAGAACGGTGCATTTAAAAGAAATAGATTGCACCATTTAGAGCTGAAATGACACTGACAGAACATTTCCCCCCTCTTTAAGTTATGTTTGCTATGGTTACAACTTCAAAATCTCAGAGGTCCACTTGAGTTTTGGGGTAAGTATATTTTGTATCAAAAGGACTCCATGCCAGAAAGCTCTAAATATCAGAGAAGTCTCAGTTTGTCATTCTGGTAGCATTGCAAAAGTGTCCCTTTTACCAAAGGTGAGCATGTCAAAGTCTTAGAATTACTTTTCTCAATCATCATCATGAACAGGCAGAAGAGCCACACAGATCAGAATGAGTTTTCCATAAGCTCTTGGTAGATTTATAATCATGGCCAAGGCTTCTCCATGGAGGGATTTTGCTCAGCAAGTTTTCCCAGCTTTTCAGCTTCTGCCAGGATGCCCTGGGTGCAGTTCAGGAGGGGTAGGGGTGCAAGCCTGTGCCCAGACTCCCACCATGCTGAAAGCATGGGTCTGCCAGCTGGTCTGCAGAGACCCAAAGACCTGGGGGCTGTTCTGGTTTGCCAGGGCTGGCACAGCTCTGAGTCACCTTCCTCTCACCAGCCTGCTGGTGACTGCAGGCTGACACCAGGAGCACAAAAGCACACAACCCAGGTCCCTTTTCTGTGTCCACCACCAGCCCAGAGGGTCACTGATCTATGGGGAGGGCAAATGCAGAGGCATTTGCATCCCTCTTACCCAGTGACCTGCCCAAAGCACAGGCTCTCAGAAGCCTCCTTAACCTTGCACAGTTCAGACATAATCATCTCCAACTGTCGTTCACGTGGGTCTTAGTGGTTTCAAAGTATCTGTGGTATGGGTGAGATTCTTCACTTATTTCCAGAAAGGAAATCAAAGATATTTCTAAGCATTTCTATTCAGATGAAATAGACTTCACAGTTGTCAACAGCTGTCTCACAAATTAGTTTAGAGCTACCACACTGTCAAAGCCCACAGTCTTCTGGATCCTGCATGACAGAGGCTACTAATCTTAAGATTTGCAGTTATTTTATGTAAAGGCAATATTGGGGTAGTCATTTTAGAAACTTCATCAAGTATTGGCTGAGATGTTTGGGGTGAAATGTCAGAGGAAGAAAGCAACTCAGGTACAGAAGAATGTAATCCTTTTTTTAAATATTGTTCCTGGGAATACTTTTATCACCAAATGTTCAGCTTCAAATTGAATTATATATTTTCATCATAGGTCTACATTCCTGAGTCCTGGTTCTAAAATGAAATTGTTTATACAGACAAAAAATAGTTGATCTTATGGCGTGGCAGGGAAAAAAAATATATTTCTGACTTTTCTCAATACATTCTCTCCTAAGCCGACCTCCCATGGCTGGCACATAAAGCTCTTTTTAGTAGTATGGTGCATAAAGTGTAGCCCATTCAATGCCTTATCTTTACAACACAAGTCCTGGCAGATATGGTATACAGCATAGATTCTCCCAAGGAATAAAACTAAATTAGTAATGGCAAATGTGAGGCGTTACACCAGTTTAGACTGTCATCATTAGAGACATCCCAGCTTCCAAAGTGGAACAATGTCACCTGTGTAAGGGGACTTTCAATCAGGACACAAACTTCCACTAAAATCTTTGCTTCTCACATTTATCATTCCCTGCCCTCGCATCTTCATATGCAAAGGGAGGGTAGTGGAATGAAGGTGTTACAGGCAATAAACGGAATGAAGTTTCTTGCAAAACAGGGCTTGCATGGTGAGGTCTGTTGGGAGCCAAGGCATTCGAAACTACCCATGTGAGTGATCAGAAAACACACTTGTTCTGTAGTGGCAGGGATCAGCTGGGGCAAAAAACATTTCCTGACTCCAGTCATGGTGCCAGCGAATGGAATACTCAACACAGCTGGAAAAACTGACATTTTATTGACAACTCAACAGCAAGCCTTGTTTTCATTATAAAACTACTGTTGCTTCCTAAACAGCATGGCCAGAAACGTCAATTCTTTCAAAAGGTGAGAGAGTGCCTGAGAGAGTCCCTCCTAGAGCACCAGCAGCATTTCAGAGGTTCTTACCTGAACTGGGTCCTTGAGTATTTAAGCAATTCTTAGACATGGTTACTATGAATATACCATTCATACTGTCACTTCCAGCAAGTCCAGGTGTTCACTGTGTCATATACTAGGGGTTCTTTCCAGCTCATAGTTTTTCTGGCTTCCATTAGGTGACGCACGATTTGAGCCAAGTCTTCTGCAGGTTTTAACAATGTGCATGTTTAACAGAGGCGGTTTATGGCAGCCTGTGAACGCTGTGAACTTAGTGCATTAGAAACAAAAATAGAACTAAACCAAACCTCCAGATTTGATCCAAACCTCACAGTGGGAGCCTTCCCATGTTACAGTCTGGGGAAAAAACCAACAACTTATTTATACACACTCCTGACCTTTCAAAATGCTCATTAAAAAACCTGAATACAAACTTTTCAGCTTGCATCCATGTCAACCAAGACAAAGTCTGGACTTGAAAAGAAGCACATGAAAGAGCACAGATCTGCACCATTACTCACCATGACTTCCTTAGATGGTTTGAAGGATTGCAATGCAGGAAATTCACTGCAATTTGTTCAGTGACTTTTGTCCATCCAGCAAAATGCAGCTTTATGAGCCATTTCTGTAGAAAAAAGCCGAAAATTAGCTTCTTTTGTGGATCTGTTCATTGGCTGGCTGAAGAGGAAAAATAAGAGAGCTTTTCTTCCAATGAGGCCTTTTATGACCACACTTTTAAGTAGTGTCAGAAACATGGAATACAGGGTGTTCATTGCTTATGCAGAGCATTCAAAACCAAATGTTTACAAGACAGTATAAAAAGTCTATTATATAATTTAATTGTAAACTTTCTATTGCCAAGGTATTCTAATACCGTATAAAGCCATACATACAAAAAAGTTATTTTTGTATGTTATTTGTAAAATAACAGAAAAGTTATTTTCTCACTTATTCTTTAATTTTTTCTCATTGGAACGTAGTGATATTAGAGTTTAACAAATCTAAAATAAAGTTACAGACAGTCATATGGCTTTTAAAATTGTGTGAGTACTTCTATGCATATAAAGAAATACTTAGGAAAACTCAGTTTCTAATGTAGTGAGTTAAAGTCCAAGTGTGTTTGTCTACTGTGCCAGAAAAAAACAAGTAACTGAAGTATGGAAGAATGTAATCCTTCTTTAAATATTATTCCTGGGAGTCCTTTTATCACCAAATGTTCCACTTCAAATTGAATTATATATTTTCATCACAGGTCCACATTCCTGGGGCTTGGTTCTGAAATGAAATTGTTTATACAGACAAAATATAGTTTATTTTATATCATTGCAGAGAAAGATTCTGGATTGTGTTTCTGACTATTCTCCCCATAACCACTCAGAGTCAACATTTTACAGCCTGCATATAAAGTGTTCTTCAGTTTGGGGCAAATGCAGAGTAGCAGATGTACTGCATATCAAATAGAAACACAGAATTAATTTCCTGTTTTTGAATAAATGGCATCTTGTATGGATTGGTGAGGATCTTATGACTACAGAGTCATAAGTCAGACTGAAATTTGTGGGAATCCCAACTGAATTGCAGTGGGAAATATTGGATGGTAAGTTGATGTGCTTAAAAATTAGTGCTGTGTTGTCAAAAAAAAATTTGCATCTTCAAGACACAAACTCCTTGTTGTCCCCTTGTGTTGTTCTGCAACTGTTCTGCTCTATTAGGTCAATGACACTAGCCAGCAGAGATCACAACTTTGAAAGTAAATATGAAGCCGAATTCTGATGTATCAGACAAGTACTTCTCCAGACTGTTCAAAAAATGAAGACCATATGACCATTGAGAGACAACCTTGTTCAAATTCCTGTTGTTACAGCTGAGCTCTTTGTACACATTACTCTGTTTCCACACAGATTACTGTTTTTGTTACCATTCTCCCAAAGGACCTGCCCCTTGTGTCATTTGCTTCATTGCAGGAGGGTAGGGCTCAATCTGAAATCTGTTACTGTACCACAATATGAGCCTCAGAGAGCAAAAAAGGGTCTTTATTGCTTTGCTTAGACCACAGCACTTTTACAGTCTTATCCCAACAGGACTTCATGGCAAAAAAGAACACTTGGGCTGACACAAATTCAGTTCATGCATCAGATGGCAAGTAGATAGTACAATGACACCATCAGTCAACAAATGTCACAGGTACTGGTTCTTCTGTTCCATTTCCATCTGTCTGTGTGGAGCGTGACCAGCTGCTTACCCACTGGCCAGCCAGAAGCAGCTCTACAGAGGCTCTTCACAGGTGCTCTGTACCAGAACTCCAGAATTAAGTGTCTGGGAACATCTGGTTAGTTTAGGAAGATGTGGACACAGTTAGAAGGTCACAGACAACACAACAGATAGAGAAGGTCATCTTGAGAATGATTCTGTGTTCTGAGGAGAGCATATTTTGTCTTGGGGCTGACATCTACAATGTTTGCTCTGTAAGTTAGCTGAGGGGGAAAGGAGTGTTGTGCAGTGGTCCTTGACAGTTATGTTATACCTCTGTGGTGGTACATGTTCTTGCAGAGAGACAGTCAAGAGAGGGTAAGGGACATAAAGCTGAGCAGGGGAAGGAGTGCAGCTGGTGTGGATGTGAGTTAACAGGACAATTTGTGTCAAAACCCTTCCACTCATGCTCTATACAGGCCAAAGCAATCCTGGTTTTTTACTAGATCTGTTGTGATTCCTTGTACCAAGTACCCAAAATGCTTGTATAGTTTGCAGCTGCTCAGAGGACCAGACGTTTGTTCTGAGCCTGCTCCCCCTCCAAGAGACTGGAGAGAGCTTGATGTGTTCGTGGAGCTGAACTTTGGGTTTAATTTCTTACAGAAAATTGTGTTTTATTCTCATAGGAAATGCTCCACAAATCTAAGCTAAGTGAGGTAGTGTGGGAGAAATTAGAGGATTTTCTGCTATACCCCATTAAAATGCTGACATAGCAATTATGGAGTAAGAATACAGGGTGCCCTGTATCACCATAACAATAACACATGCAACCTGCAAGCAGATAGTATTTTCTCTTTCAAAATGATTCGTATGTTTTTACTCAGTGTTCTGATATCATCTCCCATGGTGGAAAGAGGAGAAAGGGTAAAAGCATAATCAATGCTCCCCTCTTCTCTGATTCTTGTGTTACTTCTGGTCTTGTGTTACTGCCTGTCCTTACTAAACACAGTAAATTGAATAGAAGTCACAGACAATTCTGAAATGCTGCAGAGAGATTGCTTTAAATGAAGGATAAATGCTGAAAAATGCTCGACAAATTATACTGAAAAGCAAGTGAAAATGCATGAGAATTCAAAGTAGAGAAGGAAAGAATTGAAAATGTGATTTAAATGTGACAGTGTTCTAAAATACATGTTTGCAATAATTTCAGGGATTACAGGAAAAATTCCATCCACAAAAGTTCGGAGTCTATTTCTGAACTAACATCCAGTGATTCTTTTGGAAAAAAACCACAGATGTAGTCTTTTACTAATTTAGTGTTTCCTCCCACTATTAGGAGGACTAGGGGAGTGAAAAGGGGAAAGGAGAGCTTACATGCACAAAGCATTTCCCAAGTCAGTTCTCTTCCCTAAGGAATGGTCAGAACTTTGCCAGCTGTCATTTTACCTTCTCCAAGAGCTCTTCCCACTTCCACAGTTCCAGTAGTTTTTCCTATAGATTTTGCCTGGCCAGTCAAAAACAATGAAAGGGAAGAAGCTGTTGGTTTGGTTGTAGAATATGTCTATTTTGTACATCAAATGGAAGACATGATATGTCTTAATTTATTCTTAAGACATTTTGCATTTTCTTGTGCTTTTTCCATTATCATTTTTATAGCTGAGATTTCTGTAAGGATTCACAATGAGTCATTTTATGAGGCAGCTCAGTACCATCTGCACTGAAGAGTTTCCTATCACTCTAGACATTACGTATCTCCTTATGGCAGCCTGGACACTGTAGGGAAATTGCCAAGCCAGGTCACATGCCAGCGGGCCATCATTCATCCAAAAGAAGGCGGGCAAAATCTGCTTACAATTAGGTTCAACCCTTGGTTCTGGATAACATGTCCCTGTGGCTACAAATTCCTTCCTGCCAGCCCCCTACAGGGCTCAGAAGGAGTCCAAGGATGGTCTGACCAGAGAGAAGAGGTCCCGGCCTCTCACTTTCCTTCTCACACTTTTTTCAAATTTCCTCTCTTTTTTTGTAAGGAACAATATGCTTTTGCATTGTGTCATGCTGGCAGTAAGCAAAGCTGCTGCTTTAAAGCTTTGCAAAAGAAATACAGTTAAATGCCAAAATGTTCAGGGTTTTTAATGAAAAAATATAAAACTTCAGGGAGAGAAAAACATCAGATTGTAAAATACATTAGTATAAGCTTCTAATTTGCAAAAGGAAAATTTGACTGGAGGTACTATATATATAGAAAGAAGCCAGAATATAGATAGTGTAAATGGAGCTACTCCATAGTTACATGCAGAGCTCTGTATAACAGGAGAAAAAATGCATTCAAATACCTTCAAGTACAACCCTGCCCTTGCAGCACAATCTAGTTAAATCACAGGAGTTCTTCTGTTGAAGATCCCAGTCTAGCAGCAGATCTTATGAGGTTCAGGGGGCCTTTCATCGACAATAGAAAAACTTTGATCTTTAAACATAATATGAATCTGGCTATGAGAGAATACATGTCAATTCAGAAAATACAGCAAACCATTGGGAATTCCCTACTCCTTTTCGTTACCAGCCAAAACTTAATTACATCTTTGCCGCTTGTTTTTGGCAATTTCAGTTGCAGATACTCAAGGATAAGGAGTGTTCACGGCATATTCTGCTGGAGCAGGAGTATGGGACACCGAGTGGCTACTCAGGAAGTGTTCTCAGACTACTTTCAATGTGAAATCTCTCCTAAACAAGCAATTATAATTTTGGCCCACTGTCTATTCTTTATTTTGGCATGTCTCCGTGTAACTTAAATCAGTATGCATGGGCATGCAAGTCATGGCAGCTTACACTCCTCTGCAGAAAATTACATCAGCAAATTTGTGAATTTTCAGTCCAGGGGTGCCTTTTTCAACTCTCAGAGTATCACAGGTAAGACCCCAGAAACTGGACACACCTCACCTCTGCCAGACAGGTCAAAACAGATAGTTTTTCATTGCAAACAGTTATTTTCATGATCGTTGAAAGGACTGCTGTCAGTGTAGAGTAACTGAAAGTGGTCCAGCTGGGAGAGGAAAA